>CAKKXW010000001.1:122793998-122903709 GCA_920937365.1 Sphaerophoria rueppellii
TCTATTGGTATTCCCAGATGCATGAATTACCTTGGTTCAACGTATTCTGATCTTTCCGCCATTTGTAATTCATTTGCTCATTATTTTGAATCCAATTATACAAAATGTAATGAGGATCTGCCAAGACCCGAATTATTTTCTGTTGATGGTAAGGTTGACATTGGTCTATTAGAGTTAGATTTGTCTGAAATAGAAGCTGGTCTTTTGAGCTTAAATTGCGATAGCAACTCGGGGCCTGATGAAATTCCACCTATTATTCTTAAAAAATGTGCAGCTGCTATTTCTGAGCCCCTTTTATTCATTTTTAATAGCTCTCTTTCAAGTGGAGAATTCCTTCCTGTTTGGAAAAATTCATTTTTATCTCCAATTCATAAAACTGGTCCAAAGCATGAAGTATCCAACTATCGACTTTTTTGATAAAAGAACATATTTCTCAGTTTCAACATGGTTTTGTTGCAGGAAGATCCACAACCACGAATCTATCTATCTTTTCTAATTTCGTTCTGAATAAACTCGAGGATGGATACCAAATTGATGTCATTTATACAGATATTGCGAAGGCTTTTGACAGAGTTAGTCACTCTATTTTGATTGAAAAATTAAAAGTATTTGGTGTTCACTCAAAAATGCTTAAATGGTTGGAATCTTACCTTAAAGATCGTATTCAATTTGTTTGCATTGACCAAGTGATTTCTAGTCCTGTTAAAGTAACCTCGGGTGTCCCCCAAGGAAGCCATCTTGGTCCACTTCTTTTTCTTATCTTTGTAAACGATTTACCTGATATTTTCTTGAATTCTAGTCCACTTCTATTCGCAGACGATTTAAAGTTTTTCAGATGCATAAAATCTATAGATGATTGTCTTCTTTTACAAGATGACCTTAAGAAGTTAACAGAATGGTGTACAACAAATCAATTATTCTTGAACGTCACTAAGTGTCAATGTTTTTCTTTTTGTCGTAATTTTTCCCAAATTCTCTTTGAATACAAAGTTGGTAACCATGGTCTTGAAAAAGTTTTGGAAAAAAAAGATCTTGGTGTCTTTTTTGATTCAAAATTGAATTTTGTGAAACATATTGAATTTATTGTAGCTAAAGCAAACTCTATGTCAGGTTTTATAAGACGTAACTCTAAAGATTTCAAGGACCCTTTTGCCCTTCGATCACTATATACCTCTTTTGTTAGGTCAATCTTAGAATACTGCTGTGTGATATGGAACCCATTCTACAACATTTATATAAAAAGAATTGAAATGATTCAGAAAAAATTTACAAGGTTCACTATTCAGAAATTAGGTTGGAACATCGAAATCCCGTCGTATTCTACTAGATGCAAACTTCTAGGAATTCAGTCACTTGAAAACAGAAGAAAAATGTTTTCAGTAATGTTTATCAGTGACATATTGTCGCATCATATCAAATGCCCCTTCCTTTTATCAATGATTGACTTGTATGCTCCATCGCGTCAATTAAGAGAACGTTGTGTGTTTCGAGTGAATGGACATAGGGTAAACTACGCTGTTAATGAACCAATAACTCGGTGTGTCAGAGAAACTAATCTCATTTCAAATCATATTGATTTTAATTTTCATATAAGCAGATTTGCTCTAAAAAATAGTCTGTTATTGTACTTCTTAAATTAGTGTTCTATTAAATTATTATTTTTATTGTTGTATAAAATATACTTGTTAGTATGTATTTGCAATTTGTTAAGTACTAAGTAGTCTAAAAGAGGTTACCTGTTTGATGAAATGAAATAAACTAAACTAAACTAATATTGTACGTAACAACAACATAATATATTGACCGTTGCGATGTTCATAGCTAACAACAACACAAGGTTATGGTGCACAGACAAAAGGAAACTGTTTTAAGCTTTGATGACGAAGATGAAACGCAACAGCTTCGAAATACATTCAGGTAAGTGTCGCGTTTTTTATTAATTGTTTCTTAATAATTTTCGTAATTTTCTGAACGAGTGTGTACCGACTCAAGAGAGGTGTTTTAATTGTAATTGTTAATTTATCGAACTTCACGCCATTCAACGTTAATTTATTGTATAGCTATGTTTTTTGAAAGTCATAAACTTAAAAAAAAAACTTCGCACAGATTTTCATAAGCCCCCCACCGACAATTTTGTTTATCCTAAATTTTGTATTGCTACAAGAATTAATCAACTAATGGCTACTTTGCTGTTCCACAATTTTTTTCTCCATGTACCTATGCACCTAGTTTTAAAATAAAATTTTGATCCATGTAATGATATTTTCGCTACACTATCCATTTAACCAAAAAAATTTCATACTTCGCAATTTATTTATGGTTTCAGTCTACCTTAGCATCATTTCATGAAAAGCTAGTATCATCATCTGTCTGGACATGTGAGTGTTCCGCTCGAAGTGCTTCGAACAATGTAATGTGTCAGGTTTTTTTTGTTGCTTTATGCATTTGCATCATATCTGTCATGGAGTTCTGGCTAAAAGTTTGCATTTAGTATATATAGGTCTTGAATAGTAATACAGCAGTAGTACTTCATCTCATGGGTAATGACGGATCGGATAAATTTGACGCTACCTTGTGCTCAGTGATGTGGTAACAGGCCATAAAAAAAACACAAAATTATAATCTGCTGAGAAGAAAATTTCAGCTTTGCTTGCTCGTAAGACAATTGATTTCAATGCTAATTAAAGTTTTATTGTTCGATTTTCTTCCTACTTTCAAATATTAAATTGACATAAAAATCAAATTCAATTTTGGTATTAATTTTGGACAAAACACAAGCTTTCATAACCGGCCCTAGTTACCTTGTCCCATAAGGAAAAGAAATCTTACATTATTTTCCCGTTTATTTTATTTTCTTTTCGTGACAAGAAACTTTTCTCAATAAATCATTTCAATACAAGTAACAAAAATCAACCCAGAGCGCCCGTCGACACTCTGGCCGACAATGTGGTGCGACATTTCTCCCATCGCCGAGTCCATTTCGATGAACATACCTACTTACACTCTCAGCGAACTGTTAACAGATCTGCCTCCTACACAAAACATGTTGAACTTTGACATCGCGAACATCATCTACAAAATACCACAACACAACCCACTTTCCTTACAGCAATCTCAGATGTTAAATTTACAACACCGAAAGACGACGACGACTTCCACATTAAGACCCTTGGCTATACAAACAAAAAATAAATATTTCTAACTCACTGCATTTTCGCTATAAAAAATAATAAAAACAAAAGCCTCAAAACCATTAGAACCTCTCGGAGTCGTAGTAAGAGTATCTAGCGACGGGCAATCTACAACGACCCAAAACCAAAACGATGAGGAGCAAGCATATTTATAGAAAATGCCAGAAATCTCGTTTAGCCACTGCAAAGTACTTACATGCCAGCAGTTGTATCTGGTAAACAAAAGTTAGTCTATCTATTGGACATATCTGGTCGCACATGCAAGCCAACCTAATTCAATTGCGGGTCTATAGTGGATATGGCAAGGCAATGGTTGAGATGGGGCTATGTTTACGGAGGCTTGAGATCTTAAGCACCGAGGACGAGGTCTTAAGTGAAGATGAGGATGATGCTGATGCTGATGATGCCGAGGCAGTAGTGGCGCAATCGAAGAAAGTTTTTCTCTTAAGCCTTGGCGACGACGGCTGAACGACCGTAAATGGCGAAGAGTGGCGGAGTGCGCTTTCGATCGAAATGAAACGAAACCAAATTGCACTTTGGGATGCAACACCGCGAAATGACAATACACCAACCAACCAAACGAAAACAACTCCAAAGCCAACCCAACCCCAACCACATTACAAAAGTTTAACTCAAACAGAAACTGAATGATCTCCTGGGAAGGTACCTCCGACGCTTCTATAAGTCTTTATTTTTTGTAGTATTGTTACTGTTGTTGATTTTGATGCAGAGGCCTTTTGGCTTTTCATTTTGAGAAGGAGAAAAAAAAAAAAACAGCCCAACATCTGAACGGATACAATGGTTTGTTAGTTGGCGAACATGTTGTTTGCGAGACATATTTGGCACTTTAAAGGTTCATTAATCATCGAACTGCGCACATAAATATGGATGGGATGTGCGCGAGCATTTTTACACCTTGTCAAAAGGTGCCTCTAGTATGGCGTGCGGGCTAAGTTTTTTGTGGTCCCAACGCCACTTCTGATATGGTCTGGAATAGACAATGGTTGCGGGATGGCGGTGGCAATGACAGTGGCAACAACACTGCGGGGACCCTATAAGACTGATTAGAAAGTTGACTTCAAGTCTGACTGAAATGGTGGCGCGTAAGGAGCGCCTTACATGTATGATTGTTCGGCTGGTGTTAAACAGTTTTGTTGTGGCTTTGTTTTGTTTTTATCGCTTTGAAGTTCGACCTGCGGATAATTTGCCTTCCAAAAGAAGCTGTAAAAACTTTTTACATTTATGGAATTAATTTAAGTGTTGGTAAGAAAAACGGAAGCATTGAAAAAATGTTATATTGCCCATAAAAATGGCCTACACTTTTAATTTCAAATCTTGAAGAAGTCGTAAGGTACACTAACCACTCATCAGTCATCAGTTTGAATGTGAATTGAAAGTTGCACCGCAAAAAAGGCAATTATTTGTTGAATAACAAAAAAATAAAACAACAAGCAAATTAACATCTCACGATGTCTTCTAAAATTTGAAATCATTTTTTCTTTCAAGGGAATCTTTTTTGTTACCGATTTGTTAACAATTTGACATTAACATAACTTCGCATAATTAAATATGAGAATTTCAGATTTTCGCATCGTAAACCAACTACCTGTCATTCACAACACAAGCTGCTCCCATTTATAAATCATTTTTTATTTTCCCACGATCTATGGCTTATGAAAACACATTTGAATATTCAACCTGACTGAGACTTGATAGAGATCAAAAACCTCCAAGCCGAGTTTTCAAGTGGGAGTTCTCCTTTGCCAAGCGCCAAAACGGACCTCGCTAATAGTTAAATTAGAATCTAGTTCGCACGCTCAAAGTGGCTAATGAATCATCTATTGCTGTCTTGAACGAAAATTTGTATACACAAACAAGTTGGTCAAAAAAAGTAAATTCTTTTGGATTTCCATTAAGATTTGGAAAAGCGTGAGCTTGCTATTTTTAGAGCAAGAAAAAACAGCAGCAAGAACGACACGTACTTAGTACGAATCGAACGAACCTAAATTTGAGTTTGAACTCAACACAAGCTTCTATTTGGGGTGATCAATTTGAAATGTCATTCACTGACGTTTGAATAATGCTGTTCGGCCGCCATGTAAAAATGTAGGTACATAAATATTGTTCTCGTTATGGAAATGTTGGCAATTGCGCAAATTTTCTGTTTTTTTTTGTTTTTCAATTTGGAAATGTCTTAACAAACTATTCAGAAGTTGTAATAAATCTTTGATTTTTGTTGGCAATTAATTGTAAATACAAGTGCATTAAATGTTTACTAATTTATAGCTGTCATTATTTATGAGAGTAAGACATAGATACGATGTTATCGAAATTTGGTATTTCGATGAAATGTTGGAATTCTCATAAGTTCAAATCAATCTCGCATACGAATTACGATGACATCCGTTTCACACGAAGATGAAATATTTATGATCGTTGAAATGTCAAACTTTACTTTCGATTGTTTGATTGGTAGTCGCGTGCGAATAACAATCTATCATGACATAACCAAAAATGTGGCGAAGGTTATTTTTTGTTATTATAAACACTCATGCCTACTCCCACTTTTTTTGCATCGGTTCGTGATCGATCATCATTCCTTAGATGGAAATGTCATTCGATCGATTGTTGTTTTGTCAATGATGAGAGATGTACAAACAACAACAAAACCAAATTATGGAGGCAGCAAATCATGTCAATTAAAACAAAACCAGAAGTGACAATTGATTTGGAACAGTTCCGGGTGTGTCAATCAACTTTTGTTCGAATAACAATTTATAATTGATGGATGAACATTGAAGGATGCTAATTAGCTTTATTATTTGTGTTATGGCACGAAAATAACTATTGAGTAATTTTATTGACATCGATTGCAGATTAGCCTAATGACTCAAATCTCTTCGCATTACTGGTCGACCCAGCTCTCGGAATTCGAGTGCATTGATTCTTCAGGGATTACATTCAACAACTTGTTTATCAAATTCTGTCCTGCTTGCGGATTTATGCAATGCGAACACCAATATTAACCCACCTTAATTTATAATGACATTTTTGACATCTCTTCGCGAACAAACCCTGCACGCAACAGTTGTTTAACACCACAGTTATTTGACATTTGCAGTTGTTTTTGTTTTAATAACCTCACTTTTTCAAATCTCTATTTATCGCTTAAAACAATTTCGGCACCGAATATTTTAAAAATATACAGTCACTGCACATGTTTTCGTTTGATATGTAGGTGGCTTAAGCTCTTTGGGAGGCCGCGAGGAGAGTGCTACAAAAATAGTGTTAGCCGTTTTACTATATGAATTGTCGAAGTCAAATTGGTAAATTAACGTCTAAATAAAACCACATTTACTGTACAATTTCATGAACGATATTCAACACCACTATAAGCCAATTAACCATTGACCGCCAATTCCAGTTGTTTAACGTTCAAGCTCACCACTAATCTAAAGTACACTGCATCGCACAATCGGACTACAAATTGATTAATTATAATTATTTTGTATTCATGCAGCACTGCTTATTTCGTTCGTATGCCTTCGTCTTGCGAGACTAGACTGTTCATTGTTCAATCACCTGTAAGACAATTTTAATAACATACATTTCATTCTTATAGTTTTATTTTTTGCCCGATAAACGTTTGCTTATTGTTTGTTATTTGCTGTATACAAACTGGAGCTATTAATTTGGACTGATAACATCAATTAATGGGGGTATAAAAGCGGTTTTTATTTCTATTATAAGCCGTTCAGTGTCATTGTGAATGAATAAAGAGAATGATATATTTAATTCAATGCGAGCTTTGTAAGCCTCTTAGGCTTAGGGGTCAGATACAGAGCAGAACATAAGATTGTGCAAATGTTTTGAAGCATGTTCTTCCTTTTTGGATACAGGATTTTGAGATTCACAAGTCTGATAAGGTTCTGCGGTTGCCATCCGGTTGAGGGATTAATAGTTTATTGTAGCATTGTGGTGTAGTCTCAAGAGCTTTTAAGAATCATTTATTTGACTTTGAGTAAAGACTCTTGAATGCCATGCATAAATACCCTGAATGTATATTTATTTGCAGAAGGAACGTCTTTGGTCTTTGTTATCAAAGAAAGAGATAAGAAAACGAAAGAGCTGATGTCAAAGAAGATTAAGTGTGTCGCAAAAACTTAAGTAAGTAGATCAGGGTTCACTTTGGACTTTAATTTCTTACTCACTTATCCGGCTCACAATCCATGGAGGATCTCAGCCTGAGATACTGCAGCCTTCCATCGTGAACGGTCCCTGGCATGCATTCTCCAGTCGCCGAAATAAAGCGCTCTGGCAGTCACTTGGTCCTTGTACCGTAGGTTCAGTCTTCCTTGTCGTCTCGAACCTGGGCTGGGATGAGAAAACTTTCTTTGCTGGAGCATTGTCGTCCATTCACTCGATGTGGCCGAGCCAACTGCATCGTCTTTTCTTGGTCTTCTGGACTACGTCAACATCTTTCGCATACGGGACCGAAAATCCGTCGAAGACTGGTAAAATCAAAGTTTTGTATAGCAGACACTTTGGGGAGTTTTGACCCCAGTTTTTTTTGTTGTCCACGGGGTAAGCCTTGACGTGGCGGAGCGGCTTACGGTAACTACTACTATGAAGCTTAGAGCTATGCGATCGTGAAACTTAATTTCGCAGAAGGGCCTCCCATGGTCGACAGGTCGAAGCGGAGTAGGCTGTTCCTCCAATTACCCCACAACGAAGGAGTGTTCCCACCAAGGCACTCCCACCGAGGGACGGCAGCGAATGAATCATGATGATTCTTTGGAATCAACGGTGGCATCTCCAGTTCCAGTTAGGCCGAAATACTTGGCGAACACCTTTACGGGCTACTTCGACTTATTTGAAGCCCAGGCCGTTAAAGGAGCGGGTTTTCCGGCTCTTGCACTTGGAGTCACATCAAGTGCCTGGTACTCCAGGTTGGGGGTTGTGCGTCGGGGTGAATTCCCGACACGTAGCAAAAATCTTAGTTGCGAAGCAACAACAGGCCTCGGAAACGGACGGATAAAAAGGGGAATGGCGAAGAAGATACAACAGCGAGCTTTACGGGTTGTACAACGACATGGACCTAGCCAGAAGGGTCAAGGTCCAGAGACTCAGAAGGCTCGGTCATTTAGAGCGAATGGACACCAATGCTCCGGCCCGGAAAGCCTTCGACACTATTCCCGCGGGACGTAGGAGGAGAGGAAGACCGCGACTCAGGTGGCGACCTCAAGTGGAAGAGGACCTCAATCAAACTGGAGACGACTAGCTAAGGACCGAGCTAGCTGGCGGAGACTGTTGATTGAGGCCCAAGTCCACAACGGACTGTAGCGCCACCTTAAGTAAGTAAGTAAGAAAAGATGGTGGGTATTGGTCTATCGTGTTTCTGCCTGGCCTAAAGCCACTGGTACGTGCCGATTATTGTGTTGCAGAAAGGTTTAAGACGCTCACACAGTACGTTGGATAGGATTTCGTATGCAACATTAAGCAGGGATATGAAACTGTAGTTATTGCATGACATCGGATCGCCTTTTTTGTTGACCAGTCAGTGTGCATGCATTCTTCCTCCCACACTTTGGTGATGACCTGGTGCATGCGGTTCATGAGAACACCTCTTCCATATTTAAAGAGTTCCGCATCCAACCCGGCGGACTTGTTATTTTTTAGCTTTTGGATGCCTCTTTCTACCTCTTCTGCGCTGGGAGTTGGGACTGGGTTTTCATTGACTGGTCTTGCTTCTCTTTCATTAGCTCGCTCGGACTTTAATTATAACTAATTTCTTGCAATCTATAACTTGATTGAGATCAAAATAAAACGTTCTAACATGCGAGCTTGGGAATTCCAATAATCAAGCTCAGTTTTATTTGGGTTTGTCCCTTAGAATGTAGAAACGCTTTTCGGCCAAGATTTTAGATTTTTCTGGTCGAATTTTTTTCTCAGTTTTGCAAAATAGCCTACATTTTTGTCTCTTACTACGTCATCGACTTCTTTTTTATAAAAACTAAATTAAAAGCTAATTAAATGCGTCACAAAATTGTTAAACTTTAGCTTAACACAGTCTAACAACAAACAGGAAGCATAGCAGTATTGCATTTAAATTAAACTTAAACACGCATTTGTTTATGCTAATAACCTTTACAAACAAGCCGGAGCTATGTACACACGGACATTGTTTGCAACTTGAATTCAACGCTTATGTTTATAAATCAAAACCAAACCGACAATTGAGTTTCTTTTGAATGACTATTCATTCGTGAGGATATTTCGAGTCCACTTGTCGACCACTTCAAAGTTCACAATACAACATTCAGCCAGCAGCAGAGCTTAGTGCACTTGTCTTTTGGGTTTTTGTTTCTTTTTCTTGATGTGTTTTCTTATATTCGACTCTGCACGATTTTCGTCTTATTTTTAGATGAGAATTCTGTTTATACGAGAATGAAAGTAAGTCAAGACGCAATTATGCAATTCCAATGCCAAAAAAACCCAAACTCAGTTTTAAGCTCGACTGACATGTGTGTTTATACGTGTGCCTTTGTTTGGCATTATATTGTCATTGAATTTTGGTGTCGAAAGGAGATGAATAATATTAGTGGAACATGTTTGCATGAAATGTCACTTAAGTGCAGATTTAAGTGACATTTGACCAAGTTAACTTAATAATCTCTTGAAAATGTGTAGGTTTAAGTGGAGGCTGTTTGCGCGAGATGAGGTCAGCAATCGTTTGTAAATAAATCTGACTAATGACTTCAAGGACGTGAGTCGACTTTTGCCAGTTAATTTTGTATGGCTTAAATAAAGACATTTAATGGGTTTCCAAAGGATGTCACAATAAAAAGTGGTGAGAAATTAAAAAAGGGGGAGCTCTCAAAAGACTTCATTGATTGAAATCTGAAACTGACCGTTCCTTCTCAAATACAGTTTTTTTTTCAGTGAGAAAGCTGTTTTTTATTTTGCTCAAAAGGTAGTTAATATCCAATTCCCTCTCGGAGTTCCTCAATAAGAAACCGCAAAGTAGAAGGTTGGTTGGTCAGCGCATAAAACTTTGCATCATGAATCATTTCCATTCATTAAATCTGCATCTTTTACCCAGCACGACCACGCATCGCAAAGTCATAAATATTTGTAGAACATCTACTCAAATGCAAACGCACACAAAAGCCTCGACCAGAGTTATGGAGGTCAGAAGCCAGATGATACCATCTTCAATGAAGATATCAATGGTTCACAATCACAATACGAAACACAAGACTCTATTTTTTTTTTTATGTGTGAAGACGAACAAACGCTCAAGAATCTAATGGAGCCATCAAAAGACCATATTCACTCCTCTTTCACAGCGGAACAAAAGCCAACTATAGACACATAGTCAGTCAGCCAGCGACTGTAATGTTCTGGAAAGTGTGTTTACTTTCGCTGATGTTTGTTCCTGGATGTCTTTGATTAATATTCAACTCTTTTGAAGATTTATTTGGATTTTCGTTGCGTGGTGAATTACTGAATTGCTGCTGTATTCTGTTATTGTTGAAAAGACCGAGGTTTTAAATGGGAACACATCAGTCACTCAGATGGTCGATGCAGATCAGGGAACACAGGTGGAAAGTTGAGATTGATAGATTAATTTTGAAGGTGGATCATTTCCTACTAGAGAAATGAATACGAAGATGTAATTCGGTAAGTCGTCAATTTGAATAGTAAAGTTTGATGTAGGTGAGGTATAAGCAGTATAAGAAGATTCGATTTGTTTTATTTTGTTGACACGGTAGTTATTCATTCGAACTTACCATTCAATTGATGCTGCAGGCCTTTAAGCATACCAAACTTCTTATCTTGAAGAACTAATTGACCTTAGTTAGCACAAACACAATCCAACTGAACACAATTTTCTTGATAATGCACATTCCAAATTCCACTAGAAACACTAAACTCCCAGCCATCCATCCCATCACCAATAAACTCCACCCAAAACGCAAATGATTCATCGTCAATGGGTTATGGAAACCATCGCAAGAAGCTTCTTTTTTCGCTGGCACAAATCCTAACATTAACTTTGCTTGTCCCACAGCATCAGAATCCCACTTCTGAAATAATCCAGTTTCACTTACTTCTAGAATGAACTCGTCTAATATCTCCTTGAATATCGAATGATAAGGAAGCAGAAATCCAGTGTAACACTTGCCAAGGTTTTCTTGAACCCTCCTGAAAAAAGGTTTCTCGTAAAATGATCGATAGTCAACGAAAAATTGGCATCTGTCTCTTTCCAGAACAAAAGCCATATTCGAATTTCGCATTGTCACCGCTTTCTCTAGTTTTGCTTTGAAAATATCTATCGATATTGGTTTAATAATGTTTTCTAGGCCCCTGGGATTAGACTTCATTTCATTCCATCGGAAATCGGATATCGAAATTGGTACATTGTTGTCTATCAGTTCTTGTATAGTGTTGAATTGTTGGATTTTGATGAAAACTGTCAGAAATGAAGCAAAAAATATGCCAAAAAGGGTGCGTACTATGAATGCAAACCAAATGACGAGCAAGTGATATCGATAGTTTCTTGTTATCGGTCGGGTTGTTGGCAAATTCAGAAGCACTAAGTACGTATCAATAAAACTTATCCAAATCTCAATTTTTGAATGTGATAATTTGTCAATGATGATATGAGAAATCGAAATATACACAAACGTGATTGCAAGACATAACCATACCACGGGTTTAAATGGTCGTTGAAAGTACTCGTTGGGGGACACAAAACCATTGAAAGGCACCATGACGACAACTTCTTCAACAGTCACCGGATAACTGATGTCGAGGTTTCTATGAGGGGCGTAGGTATTTGTGCTGATATCGACTTGATCATTAAGTGTTGCATTGATGACATTTTGTATGTTGAGAGCTCTTGAATTGTTTATCAATATCTCTGTAAAAGTAGCATTATGCTTTTTTAAGAAGTGTACGAATATTTGTGCGAACCGTCCACCAATAAGTTCCTGACCAGATCCGATGGGATAACAAAAAGATCTTGGCATGTCGTACTGGAAAGTTGTGCGTATAGGAAATCCGTTTAGGTTTTTCAAAGCATCCGGCAGCTGGGTAGAGTCGGACAGTTTTTGAATTGAATTCGTCGTAAAAGGAAGATACGCAAACGACGAATTTCCAACTACCCCGAAAATTCTTGTGAACTTTTGTTTGAAGAAAAAACCAAAATATTTTGAAAGAATGTTAAGGTTTTTCGCTGAAATAATAACGAATTTTCGAACATGAAGACATCGAATTATACTCTGCACGAATTTTGAGTGTGCTACACGATCTGCTGAAGCTTCAAAAACGACAATTGCGCTGTGTGTCTGCTTTAGTTTGCTCTTGATTTCGGCGTTGAAAATTGAAATCGGAAATTGAAAATCGTTGAAATTTTCGTCCTCAAATCCAAAAAGAAGTGCTGTTTCACAATTACTATTTCTATGAATTCTTTTTATCAAGTTTTGGAGCTGAACGTTTTGGGGAACAGCAGCCGACGACGCAAGTATAAGTAGAGCACAAAATTTTAGAACTGACATTTTCGTTAGACCGGTAACAAAGGACTGACGAGACTCTCTAAAAAGTAATGGCTGTAGAAGTCTTGTGGATGATATAATACCATTACAGTATCGATTTATAAAGTGCATTTCAACACATTCTGTAAAAATTATCAGCTATCCGATGGTTGAAAGCAATACTTAAAGTTTTTGCAATTAGAAAGTTATTTTTAAATGGAATGACTCAAACCAAGAGACTTAATTGTTTTATTATACTGTATTTGCATTTACCCCAATGATATTCAATCATATCCGATCCAACACGTCATATTCAACTCTCAGTTTCAATATCCAATTAAAATCGCATTGAACACTTCTCATTAGTCTAAACACTTAATCACACAAATCCAGAACATCCATAAACAATGCTTCGACACAAAAAGCAGCAGCGGCAGCAGAAAAAAAATCGAATTACCTTCCCACATCCATTTTTCATATCTCCACCTGAATATCGGTCAATTAACAAAGTTAATAGCTTTGTAAGGCTAACAAGCAGGCCCCAAACTCATATAAGGCTAACAAACCGCATAGAGTTGTAGCTGCAGCAACGACAGTAAAAAGAAAAAACCTGCAGCATTATAACTAGAAAATATGATGTCATAGCAGAATCCATAGACAGCTTGATGTGCATGAAAATGAATGTATTTGTGCAGTTATCCGGCCTTGTAGGTCGAGAGTATTGCAATAATTACACCGTCCAGGTTCAACTTCATCATCGATCCGTATTGAATGCGGGTGACGGTCCGTTCCAGGTTCCAGTAGCTGGCAAAAACGACACCAAACAGCCAGTGATACACCGACGACGACGCACGGTAATTTTTTGCTGATTTTCAATTAACCACAACTTACCACCTTCGAGCAGGTGTGAGTTGGGCCTTTTACTTAATTTGTCCGTAAAGCACCCAACGCCAACGCCATGCATCGGCTTGGGTCGATAAGCAACCGTACTCGGACTTACTGCGATGTTTATTTGCTTGAGTTCACAGCCAACAGCCGTTGGGCGGTATTATTATTGAACTGCCATTAGTATAATTTGGCACAGTGAGTTGTTCATGCGGTGTGGTTCGGAAAATCGAATCGAAGTTTGCCTTGTCAGCAAAACACAAAAAAAAAACTAATGAGTGCGGTATAAAACCTCCGAAGAAGGTGGCAATTTACCGGTTGGCCGGTTGCATGGTTGGCGTGCGGCCAATTCAGCTCCAAAATGCGATGAGTACTCATATCTAAGTGGAGACATGAAACAATACTTTGCTGAGATATGAAAACAAATCTCTTGCAAAGATTCTTCGAGCTTAGCACTTTTCAATATCGAGATTTGAATTTGTTTTTTTTTTTTCAGCTGGTCAGATGCCTTGAACCATGGCCTTTTGCGTCTGATCATGGTTCATGGGAAATCTTCGTTGCCAAATTTCTGAAGCTGTCAAAAGTTTCATAATGACACAAAAGCTTGGCATGTTTTCCATCATGTAGATACATGTGCACAGCCCCCGCATTTTGTAGTCGAACTTTGATTGGATTTCAAAATTACCTGTGATCGCATTGACAGCACTATAAGCACTGGGGCTTGAAGTGATTGAAGTCATTGTACACAAAAAGGTACTTACAGTCAAATAAATGTAAACAAAAACCAAAATTATCTTCGTTGCCTCCGACTTCGAGTCGGTCGCCGTGTGTCATGTTGTCGATTTCGTCGGTGGCGCGTGGTAAGGTGTCGTGGGGCATGTGGGTGGTACTTGTACTTAGTGATTGTAAATTTGTTACAAGAAAGAAAAAAAAAATAAATAAAAGTAGGTCAGGTAGGCTCCGAACGAATTTGGGCCGATTCGAAGGAGGAATTCGAGTGTTGAAGGTTCGTTTGCCTCTTCGATTTGGAGTCGGAATGCGTCAGTCGACCACCCTCGATTGTTTTTAGTGAAAGTGGATAGCTTTGGAGTAACCTTGAACGTTTTTTTATTCTTTAATTTTGTTTTGAAAAAAAAAAAAAAAAAATTGAAGTGGTTGTGTTGAAAGCACAAGCGTCGGATAATACTCAATTATGTGCATTTGATTTTCAAGGTGGGTGTTATGTATGTGGGTAATGATGAGTTCTGACTTTGATTAGATTATCGCGCAGGTTTGCTGAACAATTTAACACCAAAATGAACGGTGATTGCTCAGTGATGTTTTCTGATATCACACTATAGCAATTTGGCAGAAAACGGTTTAGATCACATTTCAGTATTCAATTAAGGTATTCAGCTAGTTAATTCGAATATACAAGAAATTTCTCAATTCACCAGAAATCAAGATCATCTTCATTCAACAAATAAAATTGATATTACCTTTTACATTAATAACTGATGTAAAATCAAATCTTGTTTCATGCTGACGCGAAGAGCTTAATAAGGTTCTTGGCGTAAGCACAACATTAGACTCTGCTGAGTCCCAGTCCACAGCGATATACCAGGAAACGAGAAAGCCGATGAATTAGCAAGAAAAGAGTCAAGGCTTGATGTAAGCCAAGCTCAGCTAGTTAGCACCTCTACCTGTTATTTAAAACAGGAAATGTCAAGAAGAATAACTATCAAGGCTGATGAAAGGTGGAACCTTCTTGACACCTACGGCAGTACAAGAAAGATCTGGCGGGTTTTAACAAACAAAGAACGGAAGGAATTATGCAGCTACACGAGGGATCAAAGCCTCTAAATGGCTTGATTAACTGAACACATAGGTTTTTCTTATTAGCTTGAGGTAGCAATAAATACTCAGGGGATCTGAATTGATCTAAGTGTGACGGTAACGACATCAATTGTGAGCGCCTTAACCTAACCTTACCTAACATAGAAAGTTGCATAAGTCTTCTAATGTCGATATCTCAATTGCTTTAAGATCTATGCTCCCAATAAATTTATTGTTATTTTTCAGTTGACATGTGGGAACATTTCAATGTTTTATTGCCATTGGAAATCAATAAGTTTTCTATACCCAATGACCATTGTAAATCTTTCAAATTTGAATTTAATTTGGTTACCACCCATCACGACGCGGATTAGTCCAGATCTAATACGCACAAGTTTATCATGTAAGTCGTAAAATAGATGAATGTCTACGAAAAGTCCATAAAATAAAATTACATAAAATGCAATAACCGAAATTGACAGCACTTTCTCCTTCTAGCCATTTGGGAAGGTACTTAACACACACAATACACCACTAGGGTCATTTAAACATTCGGCCACATTTCTTAAAACTTCTTTCCGCCTATGGGCTATCAAAACTCACTTTCTTCACAGGCCCTTGCACCAAAATTCAAACTTCACATGTGGTCTGGCTTATTTCGATTGTCCACTACAACAAATAAAAAAAAAAAACTGCTCCACAAATCTACATCCACTTTAAATGTAGCTTTGATTATTTGTCTAATAGCTATTTAAAGAGCCTAGGCATGATTATTTACATCTAGAGGCATTAATTTCGAGGGCACATTATGTTGCATTGGTTTCGGGGGCCAGGCATTTCGACGACGAAACCGAAACTGAAAGTAAAGTTAAGGTCGCGATTGTTTCTTTTTTGTTTTCGTCTCGAGTCCAAATAACAAATAAAAGAAGGGGACATTCGGATGAAGTATTGGCTAAATCGCTCCACACACCACACACCATTATACGGAATGAGCCGAAAGGTTTAATCTCGGAAAAGGTTTTCGGAGGCTTTGAAAGACCGCAACTCCGGTTTGTCTCTGTATAAACAAAAGACATACCAAAAGAAAAGTCACTTGTGCGCAGTGGGCTTAAGTGCGTTTGCGAGAAAGTTGCATGCAGCGCATTATTCGGCAATTACAATGATGATAATAATTTATCTAGATACAAAGGTAAGTTGTCGCTAAGGCCTCTTAATGTCCTCACAGCTCACACACAACCGGGCATTCACTGAACAGCGCGTACGCGTATGAGCTTAAACGAAATCACTGCTGTGGTATGTTGTGCATATCCGGAAGATGGCACACATGAAATTGATTGGGAGAGATGCATGAATGCAATGTGAGATATACCTCAAGTTAATTATTGGTATTAATATTTTTTAAAGGTGCTAAGATATGATGATTTGAGACTAGCAGAAGCAACATGCAGTGTATGTGTTCCCCAATGACATCTCATAAATAAGCGATTACATACTTGACTCATGCTGGTGGATGGTCGACGACGAACGGGAGGAGTGAAGTTTTTGAGCCTCGTTAATCCTCTTAATGAGAATATTTCGAAAGTATTTCATAGAGTTGAATAAGTAATTTTGAAAGTTTTTTTTTTACCTTAAGACAATGCGAAAGACGACAACGACGAATGCGGTGCCACCACGCACGGTATGTTGAGATGGAAATAATTTAATGAAAGTAAAATGTGAAAAATTAATTATGTTGGCCCGGTAAAATCGAAAGTGATTATGAGATAATTTGTGGAACTGTTGGGACCAGAAATCTGTTCCATGCGATGCGACAAATTCTAGAATTTAAAATTTAAATGAGTCTTAAACAAATCAATGACTACAGATTTTGGCTTGTCAATTAATTAGTCTTTGTTGTTTGCACTTATGCATGGTCAAGGCTTATAATTAATAAGAGTCGCTGCATTTGAATAAATGCGATGGTAATGTGGGGAATAACATGTTCTTAAAAGTTATGCAACCAAAAAGTTGAAAGTGAAAACAATCGTAATTAATAAAATCAGGTTTTCAGCCTTATACAATGTTGTTTAAATCAAAAAAAAAAAAGAACAGAAACTAAAACAAAACTCATTTTTAAACTGAACGAGTAATTTGGAAGATGTTTTTCGAACTCGTTAAAAACAAACATGTTGCTCTGCGCTTTGTTGCAAGCGATTTTTTAAGTACATTTTTTACAGCTTTTATGCTTCCGTGAACCAAACAATCGTGTTAATCTTGACATTCACGGTTTATCAATTATTCAATATTTCCACCATCACAAATTAAAAATCAAATTCACGCCACAGTGCATTCAATTAATGTTCTTATTTGGTATGTTGCCTCAGACTATATAAAAAGCAAAGTTCTCACGATTTTTCTATACAACTCCAGTCAGGGATGACGATGGCAATGAAACCGGCCATGACATTGCCAACAATACTTCGCATTGAATTAAAATTTTGCACATTATTATTTGTTTTATAATTGTAATTTCAATTCTGAGAGATAAACATCTTTCACAAGTGTCAACAAAGCTCAACACCAAAATCTACACCAACAAGGCTACAATGACGACAAAGCGATGATGAGGGTTTTCAGAAAATATAAACATAAAGCTCGTAAAAATGAATTTTGTGGTGGCCCCGAAGGAACAGGCACTCCACGTCCACACCCAGAAGTGGACAATAAAATCAAATTTTTACGATCCCCTAGCTCCCAAATGAGAAACAATAAAAACATTTAAAAATAACCCAAAGCGTCGTCGTTTGGATGTTGGGTTGACTTTATTGTTGTTGCTTTCGTTTGAAAAATAGTTTTAACGAGTCTTTGTTTTTCTGGATTGACTTTTGAGTTCAAGGATTTCTTCGTTTTATTGGCACTTTGGAAAACGAGAAGTTGTCCTTGAGACTTCTTGTTTGCAAATTCATTTTGAGTTGAAAAGTTGTTATGGCGACTTGTTGATGGAGATTTTTTTTATTAGATTGAACGGCCGAGAAAGGCCTAACGCCATTGTGAGGACTATAAAATTTATATGATACGACTCGCCTCATCGGCAACGAAGAAGGCGCGCTTTATGGCTTTATAGGAAATGCAATAATCAACTGGCTTATTATAAAGAAGCCAGTCGTAGTCAGCTACTAAAATTTGTTAACGCTTGAGAGAATTTTCGTTGCACTTGCAAGTGCGTGAACACTGAACACGCTGCTGGTGGTTTATTTTTTTTGCATTAGATAACTTTTATTAGATTTACACTTTCGTTACGCTTGTAGCTCGTTTTGTTGGGGTTTTATAATGTTTAACGCGAACAGAGTTATGCAATTACATTTTGTTTTTATCTACGCTAACTATGTCAGTCAGGAGATTCTTTGAATGAAAAGGAAAACGAACGTTTGTGGGAAATTTGGTGTTTTATGAACGTTGAAGTTTGTATTGCCGGAAACGTAAGTTTTTTTCGTTTTCTTTTTGTGGTGAAGTTAAGCAAACGCTTCAGTATAGTTTCACCAAATGATTTATGGGATTTTCTTCGTTTTTCGTTTTTTTTTTTTTTGTAAAAAAGAATAAGGGTGCGAGTGCAATCTCTTGTGGAACATCGCAGTTGAGTTTGTTTATTCTATAGAAGCAGACTTTGAAAACTTTCGAGATGTGATGAAGATTGTACGGGAAAAGGAACACCCTTGGACGCTTTGCTAGTTCCTTACTCGAAAACGTTTCTGCGGTCTTAAACGTTTTACAATTGATACTTTATTGGTTAGAAATCATATATATTTCAATACATTCGATTCCATACTTATTCTATCGAATAATGCGTATTTTGAAGACTGATTCTGACTGATTTTCGAAAATATACAACAAGAGCACCTTCTTCGTCCCATCTAAAAGTCTCACTCCAAGAAATCATCATCATCAAAGCATTGGCCACTTAAGCTCATTCACCTTAAAATTCCAGAATTGCACCCGAAAATAGACATCAAACTCTTGTGGCTACCACTTATTTCTATAAACGTACAATGTTCTTTTTTTTCCTTCATGATTGATATTTTTATACGAACTGCGAACGGCCTCTTTGGCTGGGTAGGCCATCAGACGGTAAGTCGCTTTTAATTAGACTCTTATGATCTATTAATTATGAACACGCAACATCATTCAATGTTGGATTTGTACATTCGAGCAATAAAAACCTGTTCTAACAGGGTGTTTCTTTTTAAGACTAAAATATGCCTTGAGAGTTTTGGGATTGTTGGAGCCTACAAATCTGATGCCAACCTGTTTTTGAACACCCTGTTTGAATTGATTACTAAGTGAAGCTCTTGTCATGGCACAATGTTGCTGGCGGGTGGCTATTGAACATCCGTTATTATGATCGGATTTGGAGTCTCCTCCACTATTGTGTCGCGTATCGTTCATAGCCTAAGGGGGAATCTTAAGCCAAAGCTGTTTGGTTTGGTTGCATTTTAAGTAGCTAAGCCATCCTGTTTTTGTTTGTTATTCTGTCCGCATTTTGCGATATCATTACACGAGTATATGATGCTATTTCACACTCGGTTTCACGGATTGAATTTGCGCCAGCAGCCGATGTCAACCGCAAGGAAAGTGAAATTCATAGTTGCCTTGCCATTATACCGTATAAAGCAGAGGGAACATAAACATTATACGAGCATTGTACAGCAGCTTTCGTTATCACTTCTAGGTCACACACTTCCACTGAGACAGAAAGAGAGGGAAAAAACAAACATGGTCGATGGTTTGGTTAGGAACCACCATGCATCGCCATCATTACCGTAAACATCTTGAATCTTGTGATTCTCGGTGGCAGAGAGACTGCCAATCTTCTTGCATTTAGGCGCAAATTGCTTATGTGTTTTGATAGCTCGCCTCGCACAATATGACTCTCGACTTGACTTGTGATGAATGGTGGAAATGGTGTCGCCTCCTCTGGCAAAGATATGCTCGCAGTGATGCTTTGGGATCTTGGGAATCTCAACCAATATGGTTTTATAATAACAATGTTCGTCTGTTGCTGCGTTTTTGGATTTGTGTGAATCCGAAAAGTGAAGAAAGTTGTTTTTATCAACCGAGGAAAAAGGTAAACATTGCGAAAATAAAATAAAAAGTTTCTACGGGAGTAATTATTTTGCTGACTTTTACTTGGATGCTTAAAGAGATGTGATTGTTTGTGGGCTTTAATCGCTGATTGACTTTGTTTAAACAAGTTTGGTTTTTTTTCACTTATTTAGCAGTCAAGGTGAGGGTGACTAGTTAAATACTCTTTTGTGGTTGTTTAATCAGTATAATTATTTACACAATCATCTTAATGTGAAACGGATAATCCATTCCAGTAGACATGTGTCATTCGTTTAGTTTGAGTTTGAATTATCGAATCATTCTATCGTTAGAATCGACAAAAGTGTTCGATAACTTCAGTTTTACTCAGTTGTAAAATTTCGATTTCAATACATTCGATTCCATACTAATTCTATCGAATAATGCGTGTTTTGAAGACTGATTCTGACTGATTTTCGAAAATCGGTAAAAAATAATCGAATCGTTTTCTATGTGATGGTTCCTAACTATCTGTTGAAGCCTCTGAGTTTTAATTATCAGAAAATCCGAAAATAAATATTTGCTACGGAAATAAACGAGAATCATAAAAAGGCAACACTCGCTAATTACCGATAATTTCTTAAATTAACAAAAGTTCAAAAATGTTAAAAAACATTCAATCTTGCAAATGTGATGGAGAGGGTGGGCGTTTGGGTAATTAAGAGGTTCTTCACACGAAACTCTGAGATGATGTTATATTTTAAGCCCCACTGTTTGATCTCTTCAAATTAGTTTTCAATATTCATATCCGGGATAAGAATTAAATAAACCGATGGGCCCTCAAGGGTATTAAATGTTTATCTCGCAAAGAAACGAGAAACAGAACGAGGCAGTAAAAGACACTCTTTACAGTCGCTCCTAATTGCGAAATTAACTTAAATCCCATTCATAAAATAAAGTGATTTTGAATTGCTTCTCCTTATGATATGTTCTCTTTTAATGGTGACTCATTTATTTATTTTAAGCTTATGGTCGTCAGAAGCTTTTGCTTAACATGACATATGACATCAATAAATGAAACATTTCAAAGTAGAAACCAGGTTGTTTAAAAATTTAAAATTTTGTTCTACGATTAGGTAAAATTTTTGGTTTAAGGGGATTCGAATGAAATAGAAGTCACTCACCCACTCATCCACTTAAACATCTCAATCAGAACAATACTCATTCCATTGAGTATAATTTATTGAGGAAACATTCTGTCTAATGCGATGGGCTACAAGAAAATCAACCGCACATTGTCCACAAATTGACATAGTTTCCTCTCAAACGAGAGTGAAAAGAATTGGACATTTTCTTTGATTTGATTAGTCGAAGGAAAGCCAGCATGCATTTGGTCAAAATTTAAATTTGAATTGAAATTAGAAAATTAAATGCAAGTGGGAGGATGTGTGTTCTTTTAAGAGCAACCTAAATTTGTTGATTTTAAAAGCGAAAAAAAGTAAATTTATGTAAATCTTTAAAGTCGTGTTTTGTTCTTTTGTTGAATTGAATTTGAATGAATTTGTAAGACAGGCGTGGCCGACGTTTTGAAGAGAAATACAACAGAACAGCGTGTGTCTGATGTCACATAAAAAGTCAAAAACCATTAAGTCTTCACAAAAATGTTTTTCTTTTGTTGACAGTTAAAATAAACAAACATTTAGGCCACTTTCTGTTCTCAAGAGATGTTGTCAACATTTTCAACAGAGGCAACAAGAGCATGTTGCATTTGAATGAGTATATAATGTCTTGGAGTCTATTGGAGACCATTGTAACCACTTGAATGCTATTTTTTTTTTCAAAAGAATTACAATTTGTGAAAATCGGTGTCCACTTCGGTGATAACAATTTCAACGAAAACAGAGCTGCACCCCCAAGTAATCATTCCATTTTCGACTCCGGCTAGGATGATGATAAGATTTGTTTATAGTAGTATGATTCATCAACATTATTGACATAAACCGAAGGCATTCAAATTCGTCACTGGAGAATAGACATCTCTCTTGTTTTTTTTTTTTAGTCTAGCCAGAAACCGACTGCAGTCAGTTGTCAAACAAACAACAAGAAAAACTGCTGCATGTAGCCGTCCCAGATAAAGAAATAAGTTGACACTAATCATGAACAATATTACCGTTATTAAGTTATTAGATAGTAATGGTATAATAAAACGGTCACCGACCAACAAATGATTGCTATTATCTTTCTATAAAAGACAGCCGTGTATCAGACGTCAAGCTCTGTCATTTGAGCACAGATAAAACAAACAAAAGTACGAAAAAAAATAACGTGGGAATATTTTGAGAGAAACCTCTTGTAACGGAAGGCCGGACGAGAGACGTGAAAAGAAAAGCTCAAATGCATTAAGAGTACTGACAAAAAATGGGAACTTTTGTCCTGCAGATTGACACAAGTCTATCAATTGGCCCCATTCAACAATGTATAGACACAAATAACGATTTGTTTAAGAAACAATAAATTTAGCTTCAATATACTCTGTATACTGTGTTTGATACTTGAACGTGTCTCGTTTAACATACGGACGTCAGACTGAGTAATTACAATAATTGTAATGATGGCGGGAAAGCCTTGTTTGTGAGTAAACAAATAAAACCTGTTGAAGCTATTGTATAGATTTCTATTTAGGTACTTCGTTTTCAATGTTTTGTTTTCTTTTTCTGTTTTTGTTGCTATGAATGAAAATTATTTGAGTTTTTATTGCTTGAACGATTAAATCGGATTAGATCTTTGTTTTCGTTTTTTGTTTCAAATTAAAAATTGAAGCTTAAACTGGTTCATGACTAATCAGCTTTTTCATTGAAATCAAATTACCACTTCATAAACAGCAGCTAACATTTATTTTTTTGTTGAATTAACTGTAGTAGTCAGCCATTTCAGGTTTGCATTAAAGTAGCGACAAGTTGCCAAAAGAACCACAAACATGTGTTGTCAATCAAAACTACAATGTTGGAAGTAGTTTTCCTACAGAACATAAGATGGCGAAATATTGATGTTAAAACTGCCACCTCTCGAAAATTTTTAAAACAAACATCAAAACCGTGTCATGCTGAATTCAATGAAAAGCTTCTACTTTGTCATCTTAAAGGTGCTTCCATGTTAACTCAATGATTCACATTGAGTGCTAATCAAATAAATCATTGAAGTGTTGACATCGCCCACAACAAAAGTCGAACACGATCGACGACAGTGATCCACTACTCTTTCTCTCTTCGTCATACAAACCAAAGAAGCAATCCGACAAATGAGGCTTACAAATGACGATTAGGTTGGCTCTTTAGCTTTGCTTATGCAATGATCCTCCAAAAAAGAAAAGCAAACAAAAAAGACCCCTTCTTGAAATTGATTGCCTCATTTTTCGTGTTGTGTTCCTTCGTTCATTTTTTTGTGTACTTATTTTTATCCAATTAATTCCCTTTCTTAATCTGTTTACTTTTTTGTTTGACTATCCGACTTTGGCCTTGATTGAGAGTTTTGTAATTTTTTTTTTCGATCGCTCCATGATATCGCGGTCAAGCCGGACGATCCAACAAACAAATGATATTCCGTGTGAATTATGATTACTGACCTTTTGGAACATGTTTATTTTACCCTGAATCTTTGTGCCTATGAAAGGATTCCTTAGGCAAAAAAAAGAGTTAAAATAGCAAAATGATCAATTGAAAACCTTCACATGAATGAAAAAACGAACTTATCTTCCAAGAAATAACGAGAATCAGCCAAAAGCGAAATTAATCCACCCCGATCGTTATCGGTGCAACGAAGCTTCTTGGCGGTTTATTTGTTGCGATGAGAATCCAAATAAATTAACAGTCGCCGGCCTGTTCCATTAAGTTGTGCGACTCTGTGTCTTTTTGTGTAAGAATGTGCCTGTCTGAAAGTCTGGCAAAATCTTACACGAGAGGTGATATCATCGGATTCCCAGGGTCGTTGGTCCTTGTTGGCAATCTTTTGTTTCTGTTTATACTTTGCTGTCCATTCGCATTCCCAGTTTGACGTGTTTCTGTTATTGTTCTAAATGACGTCTAGACGGGTCCTAAGAAATGAAATACCTGCTTGCTTCTAAACACGCAAAGGCAAGTCCTATGGGCTTAGTGCGCTGGAACACAAACTGAGCTATGAGTCAGATTATGGAAAAGATATAAAAGACTTTCAGTGTTGACCTGACAAGGAATCGGAATCCACCCAGCAAAAGTGTTTTAAGATTACATTCTATTAAGTTTGCGGGCGATAATTTATCGCTTTGAAAGACTTGAAGCGCAAAGTAATTAATGTCATAACTGAAAATGGAATCGAAAAAGTTTGCGGGGCTTAAAACATTTGGACGTTTGAAAAACACCAACAAATATAACATATAAAATTTTAAATATGAGTTTTTGTAATATTTTCGCAATTTTACAAATTTTTTTCTGTTTGATATCTTTGGGTTTCCGTTTCAAAATGAATGTTGTCGTTGAAAGCTTGAAGTAGCCACCTTTATTACATAACGACGACATATCATGACAGAAGTGTGTCACAAGCTCTCAGAAGTGCAAACACCAAGCGCTGTGACGAGGCGGTTGATTTCATGTATGACACATTCTGTAGACACATTCTCACAGAAACAATAATTTAAATCTTGCAAAAAAAATAGGCATCCACGGCAAGTGGCCGGCCAGTCAATGGTTTTTCATATTTTTTCTCACTCATGATATTCAATTAGATTTTTAATTAATCTCAAAGTCATTTGTCTTTACTTACGCAAATATTTCTTGTATTCAATAAAAATTACCTGGAAAAAAAGAGAAAATAAATTAATAATCAACAAAAAAAAAATCATTAATAATTCAATGAATTGCAATTATTGTATAATTTGAGAAAAAGTCCATAATATTGGTTTGAAATATAGATATGGCGACTATGGTGACGTCAGGTTAAATTAATGTGGCTATTTTGACATACATACGTAGGTGGAGACTGAATCAGAATACTTTTCTTTGGTAAGTAAATAAATAAATAGAGTGTCGTTACAGCTCTTGAAGAGTCGAGGCCAAGTGGCTTACTCTCATCAACGAATGGTAAAGCTAAGAAGCACTATTTTCATGACAGATCGATACTCTTGGAATTCTTGTCAGTTCATCACAAGAGGTAGAATCCAAGAAAGATGAAATAAAAAACGTTTATGGACATGAGTAGGATTCGAACCCGCCGTGGTAAATCAAGTGTTTATGCGTTTTTTCGACAGTCACCTTAGTAAATAAAACTTCTAATTTTGCTAGTGTTATTGCATGGACGATAATCAATTGTGCTCGGGCTGATATGCTTTCTGAGATATGACACTTTTTTATAGTCTATAGCAAGCTTTTTACTGTCTAGAAAAGGCTTATGTTAGAATTTCACTGATAATTGTTTTGGTTATCAAAAGAGACAGTTCCTAATCCCAATGCATAAAAGAAAAGACTCTCTGGACATACCCATAAAAACCGGGGCTACAAAAAGACGTTGTCCTGGGCTGATGTCCCATATTGGTAGTAGCATCGTTCAGTCACCATTTCAAAATACCCAATTTTTCTTTGTATTATTACTGATTTTGCGAAAAAAAAAAGATTCAAATGAATAAACAGATTCTAGTACCGCCCCAATTGTTATTCAACAGCAAACACGATATTCTCATTAGGGGACATATGTCACAGGCAAGGCAGGGCTAAACAGACTGAAAGAAGGTGGCATGAAAGTATAACATCACTTCAAACCTTTGTTTTGCAAAGCTTGGCAATACCTTCATTCAGCCATGCTCCAAGGGAAAGTACTGATTACCCCGGCATAACTCTGTTAACTGCTTTAAAGACTTGACTTCTTTCTCTGCAAAAAATAAATGGTTGAAAGCACTTTTATTGAAATTGGTTGCACAACATTTTAGACCACATTGAATTCAGAACTGTATGATTTCAAAATTTCCCGAAAATTTAAACTCTCCAAACAAAAAACACGATTAGGGTTTATGAGTTCTTGAAGGAATTTATTTCTCTTAGGATCAATTTTTATGACCTGTTTAATATCTTCAATATTTTTATAGCAAAATGTCGGAATAAGATCTTTCATAAACATTATTTTAATGCATAAAGCATAAAACGCTGAAAGCTCAAGAGTCAGTTTATGTGTCTAATAAAATATTTTCATTCTACATCGCATTGCAAGGAAATATCTGGAGCAATTTCCTGTCAAAAAACTCCACAGCACCAAAATAACACCACACTTAAACAAAACAACTGTCAGTCATTAGTGTAATATTTCAAAATTACACAATTTTTGTCAAATTCATCATCCACCTAAGCCCTAAATCAAGTTGATTCGTTGTGTTAAAAATCATTTTGCTTATAGACAATTTTTACCCAGTAAACGTCCATAAATCTTCCTCGAGAGTGCAAAATTCTACTTTAAAGTTCTCTCGAAATTAATTTCACCTCAAAAACTGTCCAAGCCGAATAAAATATGTTCACTCATAATCAAAAGGAATGCGTCTGGCGTCAGACTAAAAAATATAAAAATCTGCCAAAGATTACACATATTTTTCAAAAAATTACAAGAAAAACAACAACTTTACGCAACAAAATAAAAACAAAAATTCCAGATCCGTTCCTCATTTAGAAACGGAAAAAAATATATCTCTCCGAGGCTTAATAGTCAATAGCCTTTTAGAAGAGGCTAACGAATTCACCATTAATTACAAACCTCATAACAACTGCGTGTCGGAAAAGATGTCTTTATTAATTTTAATCCAGATCCGTTTCCATTACAAATTTTACGACCTTAACGCCAGCATTAATATCACAGAAAACCGCGCGTGTTCCAAATTGCTTAATGGCTTACCATTCACTCTTGCACTTAATAGAAATCGACTGTTGCAATGCAGTGTCTCCCCGACTGTTGATTACGAGGCCGCCAGCAGTCTTCTCACAAAATGTTAACAAATAAATCATCGTTGCACCGATTTACAAATCTCTTCTAGCTGCAACCATGTCACCAATAAATTAAGATTCCTCTCTATCCGAGAATAGAACTTGCAACTTATTAGGCATGCACTCTCGGAATGCCATGCCACTTCCAACTTCAACCACTGCTACCACCCACATACAATTTGTGGCAGTCACACTCGAAGAGTCAGAATCAGAAGCTGGAAGATGTACCCCAATTAATATCGTACCTCTGGGCATATCATTGCCTTTCTAGAAGTATTCGAAAAAAAGCATTTTTTTAGACGGTGGTGTCAAGCTCCGGATATGTAGCAGCAACAATATACCAAATCCGAACTCTCCTTCAACAATATTCGTTTGTATACTATTTTTTCTAGAAGCAATAACAAAAACAAGGCCAAAGTGTCAAGCGAGCTATTTTGGTTGCTGAGGAGGTCCAGAGTGGGTTTTTTTTTCAGGGATTGACACTAATAAGCGGGAGCACCAGCACTTTGTGTCTATGTTTTGCTGTATTCTTTTTGGGTCATTTGGCACTTCAGCCCTTTTGAGATGACAATATTAATTTGGATACAAAAAACCGAAATATGAACATTCAAAAGACAATTCCCATCGATTCGAATTTCGAACAAATGAATGATGATCTGTGGGGTGCCTTTTGTTGTAAATCAAAGCAAGAGGCAGAGGCAACGGCAACCTGCTATTTCATAATACTTACAATTTTTTAAATTTATTGTTGACACACATGCAATGACTGCACCGAGGAGAGAGAAGACTGATTTATTGAGAAAACTTTAGAGTTAAGACCTCTGATATGAGGTTTCTTCTTCTTGTCTCTCTGGTTTTAACGACTTTTGTATATCTCTGTGAGAATCCATTTGTGTGCAAAAGAACCTCTCTGGTTAAAGTTAGAGTTTTGAAATCAAAGGGGTCTTTGTGTAATTACAAGTTGGACAAGTAGGTACGAGTACATGTGAATTTTGTTAAATTATCGTTTTGGAATATCTATTGTAAGAGGCAATTTTTGTAAGATTTATGAGACGAAGCAAAAGTTGAGCTTTTGTTATTCGAGTAGAATTTCATGGGAAAATGGTTTTTAGCGTTCACAAATCGTGATGAAAGATGTCATTGGCTTATAGTGGCAACATGAAAACAGGGCCAGAGTCACCTTAGAACACAATTTGGAATCATCCAGGCTCTATAGTCTAGTCTCTTTAGTTGGCTCAGACGACCGCTTGAAATAAACGTAACGATTTATTTGTTCAGTTCAAATCTTCATTCAAACGAATCAGTTTCAATAAGTTCTAACAATGTCACAAAAAATGTCCTCAAATTTATAATTGCCTGGTGCAATTTATGTATCAACCGTTCCAGTTACAATATCTCAAAATTCACCCATTCCTCTCAAACATGCTTTTTGTCTCAATTTCGTTGACAACTTTACATTTCATAACACCCACCTGCAATAGTGATTTCATTTGTCTCAAGGCAAAATCGAACCTTAAGGTCGAAAGGAAAATATCAATATTAAATATGTTACAGGGGTTGACAGTTATTAAGGAACACTCAATCAATGTAATGACCTAATTGTGCCCAGGGCACATCACTTAACATCTTCATCTTAACGTCATTCCAACTAAAATCAGGTCATAATAATGATGATTTATAATTGAATCCTTCTGAACATTAAAGGAAAGTTGAATGTGTAAAATGTTCCTGCCTCACAGTATTATTTCGTAACTTCCTTCTACGTAACCTATACATACATATGTACCTAGTTATTGTGTGTACGTATAGGTACATAAGTGAATTTTAGGGAAGTAAATTGCACATAATACAAGACATTGCAACTAAGCCTTACATTTGTGTGCCTTTTAAGCTCCCTGTTGCCTATGTAAAAGATACAATCAAATATAAAGATTTTTTGAAAGCAGAAATGCAGCGGTGCTTTAGACATCGATCGATGGATGACTTCAATTAACCTGAATTCCTTGAGTCCATGTTCCTCGAGTTGATAACAGGAAACAGGAAAAATGCAATAAGTATAAAACGCCGACTGGCATGCAGCTCGAAAGCAATACATCGAGAAAGAGGTTAGTTTTGTATTCCTTTCTATGAAAACCTGAAAAAAGGTTAAGTTAGCAGAAAATTAACTAATACCGTTTTCAAAAAGTGTTTAAGGATATAAGTTATCCCTTCATGTTGGCTCCTACGCTGAACGTGTGGGTTGGAATCCTACTCGTTTCTATATGGAGATTTTATTTGAACTTTCACGGTTACTGCTCTGCCTCTTGCGAAGTATTGACAGAACTTCCAAGTGTATCAATCTGTCAAGAAAAAAGTGCTTCTCTACTTAGCTCTTCGGAATAGGCATTAAATTGTATATAGGTCTTCTTGATTCTTCACATGCACGCGGAGAATCGTTAGCCACTTAGGGCTTGGGAAACCCAAGAGCTGTCACATCACTCAATTTGTGTTATTTTTTAGGCCTCATGTTGAATGTCTTAAACTGGCTGACTGAAATGAATTGAAAATCAAAGCAGTCCAAAGAATAGATTTTAAGAAAATGATGATATCCTTTTCTCACAAAATGTTTGACAAGACGAAGAACGGGTGAGCTAGTATATGTGGTAGATTTGAATTTTTAACTCTGGTGATGGAGATGATTACATCGGTCTTTGGACTGAGGACAGAAAACCTAGACAATTAGGCAACTCGACATGATTATATTATGTACATAATTTATGTAGGTTGCCCTTGAAAAGAGCAACGCTTTTTGAAATCGCGTATTAATAGATATTCTATCGATGTTCTGGCAACCAGGCCAATAACTTTCAACTTTTCTAACTACGTACATTTCCCCATGTTCAAAAGTTGCCACTATTTTGTTTTACGCCACATAAGCAATTTTCCATTAATAAAATATCGTTTTCCACATTTTCCGGAAACAATGATTTAAAAACGCCCATTCACCCTTTACCCTGTTATTAGTATTTCACCTTGTTATTTTTTAGTTCTTCACACGTGGCTAATAAAACGAAGGCCAGGGGGTTGTTCACATTTTTTGCTCTCCACCTAAGCAAAAGGCTTAGTTGTGTGTTACTCATAATATGCTAATTTTATGTTTGGTCTTTTGTTGTTAACTGTATGGAGGCTTATAGATTTACATTTTATAGTCCTTGAGAGGCAAAATATCTTCCACTTATATTGCTTGGCTTTATAACATTTTGCTTACGCTTGATGAAGTTATGTAAAGGACATAACAAGAGTTGAATAAACAAAAACCCCCAGGTGTGGTTTAAAAGGACATTTAATAAAGCTGTCAAGCGGTTACGACCAACAACTCGAAAGTCTCATTAATTTTTCAATTTAGCCTTCAAGTGGTCAATGAAAAAGAGAAAAAAAGCGCTTTAAGCTGCAATTTGAGCTCTTGAACTCAAAGTCTCTTTTCTAAGAAATCAATTGAATTTGCGTTGACAAACGCCTTTGCAAACTTCAATAATGATATCATTCATAACAATCCCTTCTCAATTGTTCGATTTAATTCAATGAAATTCTCCCCAGGCAACTGCCCCAGAGCTGTCTGCTCTTGAAAGCATTATTTGATTGCTCTGTGCTGCACCGAGAGATCTGAAGTCGCACGAGTCGAGAGCGAGACCTCAACGACACTGACCACAATATCCACAAACAACTTTCAATTGAATTCATTAATAAATCATTTCACCTGATTTATTTGCGCTAGTCTAGTTGTATTTTTGTGTGTCTGTCTTCTTTTGCTTCTTTTTATCTGGCAATCCAACTTCCTTTCGATATCGATTAGAGGAATGTGCCATGAAGTGGACGGAACGAACCTACAGACAGTAGCCACCTTAGTAGCCTTCAAGACCGGTAGACAGACAGATAAACAGAAGTGTAGATATAGTTTGAAAACGAAAAAAAAGCATGTCAATTGTCGCCTTGGAGTCTCTAGTTGCTTGTTACCACACTTAAGTGCCCGTGTGGTTGCATGCGACAATTCGTCTCACCTTTTGTGAAACTTTTTTTTTTATTTGTTTGTTGAGAGCGTCCGTTCGAGTTAATCTGCACAAATCACACATAAATTAAATTAAAATCAACAAAAAATAAACATCATCTTAATTAATTCGAACGAGAAAATAATTCACAATCGACGACGAAACGAATTGTGATTTCTAATTCTAATTAAGTGCAACAAACAAACTAGTCAACTTGAAACAAGTCCGGTGTAGTGGTAGGTAACATCAAACGAACTGATAAAGCTTGTTTCCAATTTCCTTTTGTTGGCAGAGCTGCTGGCACTTCATGCTTGCAACTGCAATTCCTCAACAATTACTTCAGTTATGTGCCGACATAAAAACAATTTTAAGTTTCAGAAGTTGATTTTAGAAATGTTTGTTCGATATCACCACAAAGTGGAGTTTTGCTTTGGGGTTCGAGTGTTCGAGTGATAATAATCACTTTTACTGTCGACTTTTATGGAGGCTCATGTGGCAACTTCATGTCACACATAATCATCATTATCATCAGCATCGGGAATTGTAGTCAAAGTTGGTAGGTGATTTGTTGAGCGATCTGGATAGTGGAGCATAACTCATTAGTTTGTTTATTGGCGTGTTGCTTAAAAATGTTACATGTCCGTCAATTAGGAAATTTTCAAGAATATGAGGAATATTGGTTTCATATGAAAGCAAAAAATGACCATTAAAATTGACTTGCGGGAAAATTCCAAAGTAAACACCTTTCAATCTACTTAGAATGCTTCGTGTCGTTGCCTCGTTTGTGACATTGTGAAACTACATAACCTTTCGTCTCTGATCTCTCACCCAGTGTTGTTTCATCTTGTAGCAAACTCAAGCACGCCACGCATCGTAATGCACCATGTCTGTCGTCTAGCAAATAAATATTACACAGAAAACAAAAATTAACAGAATTATGTCACTGTACTTTCGTCATTACCGGAAACGTGCCATAACTTAACTTTACTCACAAAACACCACAAACAGTCGTCTCTCAATGAAAATTAGCATCTGATGAAAACCCTCAAACTCCAACAAAACAACGACCACTGTATCATAGTAACTGCTATTATGACTCCATTCGGCTGGAACACTTAACGTGTCTGTCTTTCAGCAAAGCTTCTTTATTCATTATAACTACACCAGAAACCGCAAAAACCGTTTATTTTCATCTTTTCTAGCAGTTTAGTGTTTACAATTTCATTAATAGCCCCAGTGCGCGGTTGTCTTTAGCCGCTTATTGCTGATACTACTTTAGATATTAAAAAAAAGTAGGTATGTCTTCACGTTTTGTTTTTTTTTTTGTGGTGTTTTGTTTGCTGAGCATTTTTCATTGTTTTTCTTTTTCTGCGGCTCAATGAAAGATCATGACGAAATGATCATCAGACAGCCCGACCACATACAGAAGATTGTTTTCGCTCAGTCTAAAAAAAAAGAGCCAACCACCAAGAGGGCAATGTGCCCCAAACAAATCAAATGCTCGCACGAAAGTGATTGACTTAGGGTTGTTCGTATATCAACTCTCACGCAATTGGAATCTGCTTTTCAGCCAACTAACTGACGGACACGACGTAGAAAGTAAAACTCAATTTTAATTGAGTATCTCTGGTCTAAACTGTCTAAAAGATTAACACGAGGCAAAAACTAGATGAAAAAGCTAGAATTGGGTTACTAAGACACATTTTGGTCTGGCCCGTTTGCGTCACAGCAATTCAAGACATCGAAATTTCAACAATTATAGCAGCTTGCTTATGACTTTTCATCCTCACTCGATCGTCGAGCAGCTAAGATCAATAGGCTCAGAGCAGTCTCAGTGGATGCGGGTTGTGCAGCGGATTAGAGCTTAGAAGATAAAAATCTTTGACCCGCGGAGAGATATCATTCACAATCCGTGTTCAGCTGGGTTATGCACGCAAATGAAATTATAGACTCATTAGATGCGATTAGATGGCGAAGTGGCCCGTCGATTTATTTACTACGCGAAAGTGTTGCAAGTTTTTTTTTCCTTTTGGGATTAATATGGACAGAAACCAGCTGGGGCATGTTAACTAGAAACCGATTTACAAGTGATACGCGCTAGAGAGTGTGTCTGTCCATTTTAGAAGTTGTAAGTGTAAAATGTATTTTTTCTTTGAGTCAGAATGAACATCAACAGAAGAGTGAATGTGTTGCAATGAAAAGTGAATTAGAGCAAAATGTTTATTTAAGGTGTTGAGTACGACAAGAGAGTTGCTACGGAGGATTACCTTGATATGTATTTAATGTTGCAGCACTTCTTGGAAGAGTTCTGCAAGCAATTGTGGCACACGCCGATAGTATTTTTCTACAAAGTTGAGTGGATACTAGTTAAACTCAAAGGCCTTTTTTGGTACATACACCTAGCGACTAATTAAAACTGTTTTTAATTGCTTGCTTGTCTAGTTGAGACAAAAGCTTGCTTACCTTTGCTTTTACGACCCAAGTATCTCTGTCAGGCTAGAGCAATTCAATATTGAAATATTCGAAACGCTATAGATCTTTGAAAAGACCCAATGCCACAAGATCGATAACCACTATCTTTGCATTGATGTTAATACCCAGTAAGAAGATATATTGAAAGAAATGGTTGACTATATAGAACCTTTATTAGTTAAAAAAGTTTTTCATGAACAAAGTATGTATAAGTCAAAATACTGTACCCAGGAACACTTGTGACTCAAACATCCTATCGCAACTCATTAGAGCGTAATAACTTTGTTGTTGACTGAATCTTTCAAAAACCTGCGCTTTTAATTGGTCTTCGACAAGTTTAGGTCCTCGAGCTAAATTTAATGATAATATCATTCGCAGATCCCACAGCAATTTAAACTTGCTACAAAATGTCTTATGATGATTCGGCTGATATTTCAGTTTTTCTCAAGCAATTTATCAATCTTCACCTTCCTCTTCTGCCCACACACATTGGACTTTCACTCTCATTCATTGCAAAATTTTCTAATCCTTCTTCAGAAATGAAAAAAAAAAAATCGAAAAACAAAACTTAATGAACACTTTTCAACCTGAAATTGGCAATAAACTGAACAAATACTACATCGATGATTTGTATTCATATTTTTCCTCTTATAAAACCTTTTCGAGCTTTTGTGCGTGTCGAGAAAAAAAAAATAATATTTCAAACATGCGATTAATCTAAGCGGGATGAACTGGACAGTCTAATTTGGCTTTCTCTTCAAAATTACAAACAAAAAACACCAAAAAGTCCTCAGGGCTTAAAGTCTAATCAATCACAACAACCCACCGGAGATGCTCTATTGAAGAATTATTACCTAAATGTGAAGCAAAACTGACGGCCTCTCGCAATTTAGATTTCACTTTTATCTTGTGGCAAAAATTAGTGACTATGATTATTATTATTGTTCGATAAACCTTTCTTCACCTTTAGTAAAAGCTGCTAAACGGAAGCTGCTATTCGAAATCGATGTGTGCAGTAAAAATCGAAGACCTCAGAGTTCTGACACCCCAGTTTGGATTCGTTGACACCGCTATATCTGACCTCACCTTGAATTAAACGTTAGGCACAAAAAAGAAAAGAGGCTAAACAAATACCAACGTCTTGTGTTGTCAGTAATACTGGGTCTAGGTAATGAGTGTGTTTGGGTTGTAGTTGGTTTTGGAAAGGCGTGTTTGTGTTGCAAGTATGTACCTAGTTGTTGGCATTGCAACACGAGACACAATGAAGGTTTTTTTAGTTCTTTGGCTTTTGAACAACTGTCCGTTGTCGTTCACATGTAATAATTGTCGTCTTGTGTTGCCGGTCGATTTAAAAGAAACACATTGGAAGCACTTCAAGCGAGTTATTGATCGCCTTGAAGAAGACAACAAAAAACGAATTTTCAAAAATTCAAACAAAAGACACAAAAAATATTGAAAAAAATCATTAAAATCCAACTCGCGTGCGAGTAATTTATTCTTACAAGTAGTCTGGCTATGACGAGTTCTTGACAAGACAAGCAACGTCCATCGCCATCATTGTTGTTGCTAGTTCATTGCACTGTGTCCAGTTCACTACTCACTACATCAGAGTGAGAAAGTTTTCAACAAAAGATTCTTGCTTTCCGAAAACAAAGCAATTAGTGCTGATTAATAAGATTTTATTCTCATTGAGAATTTGTTTCAAGAAACATCGCAAGACGTCGCATTAATTAATAATGTAAGAAATGTCATGCAACATGTCCCCGGCAGCTCGTATCAATTTCATCAACATTTTTTCCCCTCTACAGGGGACTGTTATCTAAAGTTGAGTATCTGATTATATTTTTTATAACGATGGACGCAATCGGCTTAGTTTTGTTGTATGTTTTGTTTTGTTAGCTTTTTGTGATAGCTTCGAAGAGGCAGAAATATAATGAGGCGATGTTTAATAAATATTTGTTCGTCTTGAACATTACCTACCATAAGTATTTGTATGTTTTTGAGTCAAAACATGACTGGTGACCTGGATTCGTTTGTCGGCAGTATCAAAGAAATTGGGCCATTAGAAAAAGTCATAAATAATCAGTCTTGTAATGTTGGTTCTAGGTAAACAAGTTCTTTCGAAAGAATTGCAGAACAGCAAGAAATGAAATATTGTCGTGTCTCCAAATGGTTTATGGTGTTGTTGATAAGTAGGAATGTTCAAGACCTAAATTCAAGGTATATATCAATTGGGCAACAGAATTATTCGATAAAATATCGCATGGGAGAAAACGGTATTGTGAAACGCAAACAGGGATATTTGGATGCACATTGGACCTATAGAATGCAAAAAACTTCAATATTCACGATGGCAAGGTCAAACTTTGAATATTCCCACGCATTTTTCTGCATTTCGGATTAACAGTAGCAGCCTATACAATACATAATTGCAGGTTCGCGAAGAAAATAGAAAGCAAATCGTGTTAAAGAAACGTGATGATCATTGATGAACAATTTTGTATGTTTTTGAATTCGACATAGGAACTTAGAGCAATCTTCGAAATTTGAAAAATTATGTATGTGGTAAGTCACGCAATTTCCGAACGAACAAATTTATGCTGAACCATCTGCTTCCATGGAACATTGCGAAATTTGTCGACTTTCGCTTTCAATTTTTGAGAAAGAAAAATGAGAATTTCTTATGAGCTCAATGACTTAATTTTTCCGAACCAAGGTCAACAAAATGTTAACGCTGTAAAATATGACAACTTCCCGTCAATGTTGTCAATTTTGAAAGAATTTATTTGACAGTGTCCGCAATGAGATCATATCGCAGTGAGAAAAACAAGCTAGACCGATTCTCGTTGGTATTCCTTTCTTGACTGCTCAGCTTTCATTTTTCAAAAATTAGAAGCCTGACAAACATATTAACCAGGCATGATACCTGTCACCTGCTAAAGTAAACTTATCACTTTCATTCCTATAAAACGAGAGCAATCGGAACGAATCTAAATTTGTCACGTCCACTGGCGGCAGCGTGCGTCGTCGTCGTAGTCATCGTCATCAATATACAAAAAGAAAAAACAAAAGCAAATGAAAACGAAACACAAGAAAAACAACAACAGCAGCAAAAATGAGAACAACTTGTCCCATTGAGGTTGTTGGGTTGGAATTATCTCTGGACTAGATCTACTCGTAGTCCAATTTTAATTGCAATTGAAGAACCAGCTAACAACTCTCATGTCGTCGAATCGAAGTTGTCGCCACCGCAGCATTCCGTTCGCACAACACCCACACTTGAATGTCATTTGGATAGTCGAAGAGCCCCAAGAAAAAATTATAAAAAAAGAAAGAAAAACGCCACCGCAAGAATTTATGTCTCGCGTATCTCGGTTGGCGCCCACATTCGCACGGTAAAGATAAACATAAGTGCACACCTTGGAACGCATTGTGAATTCCGCTCCTTCGAAAGCCCCCTGTTAAATTTGTTGTTTGTTCCTAAAACCAAGCGGAAACATTTCAATAAAAAATGCAATAAATTAGATCCACCATCACCACCATCGCCGCCGCTGCAAACATACTGGCAATAAGGGACAGAGGAGTTGTCCGAAGACGCCGGTCTCACGATCCGTTGATGATAACTCTCCACACCGCTATTGTGGAAATAGATACTTTGACTTCAACTCAATTCCATGTTATTAGGCAAGGTGCAGAGTTGTATGCTTCAAGCAGTACAATCTACCACTTGCCTTCCTGTGAAACGAATTGCAGTCTTACTTTGTAATAAAGCGATCAGACCCAGAATCCACTTGTCGGATTTGGTTGACTGGTCTGTTCTTCTCGCGGTTGATCAAGAGTTGAGTTGAAGTGCAACAGAGATGCCAGAGTCAGGACAGTTAGTCCAAATCAACAAAAAAGGGGCAACAACGACAAGACCTCGAAAAACAAAGACGAGCCATTGATCTATGTGCAGTGCAACAATCTAGTCGACCTTTTCGTAGGTTTATTAACTGGTAGTCCGTGTCTTTCTGTCAGTAAGCCGATCGAGCCATGTTCCAGTCAAAGTCAGACAAGGTTTAACGGTCTAGATGTGAAATGTTATAGATATTAATTTTGTACTTTGATTTGAATTGCGAAAATGGTTCCGAATAGATTTTTGTGATTTCGTAATTTTTGGCTTTTGGGGTAAGAGAAGGAGATTGCGATTGATTGTTGGACATTTTATAACTTGATCTTAGCACTGGCATTTAATTGCTTGCATTCTAGATCTTGGTATAGATTACAAATAATTAAGAAATCGTAATTTAATACTAACTTGTTGAGATTAATTTGAAATTGTTGTTCAAATTAAAATACAACAGCTTAAAAATGTTGATTGCAGGAAGCTGACACCGATTTCAATAGTAACTTTCAAATATTTGCTTCCTTAAGGTCTTGCAACACTACGCTTTGTAGGTAATCTGAAGTTAAAAATTCTTTATAAGCCTAATAAACGTAAAATAAATTCAATTAGTCGAGGACACAATGTATACACGAAATTTCTATTTTCCAGCAAAAGCTTAGGTCTTTCTCATCTCATCAATCTTTCCTATCCTGATTCAATTTAATTTGTCTGCTTGCAGATCGAGCGTTTTCTCTTTCACAGAGGAAAAAGACCAATAAAAAGCGGAAGCTATTTAAGTATGCAAATTCACTTTATAACCACATTACACTTACACACCAACCTCCATTCGATCCAAAGAACACAAAGGCAGGCCAATTTCGTCCCAATTGATGATATCATTTCCTGCGTAGGTAACACATTCAATTTCATACGAAAAACATGTAGACGCCACTTCACTTCTAATTGCAAGGCAGTAGGTTAAAGCCGAAGCCAATACTGAACAGCCAACACCGACAAAGTAATTAATTTCCCACCCATCAATCCGAGTACGACAAAACGAAAACACATCAATTTCATCAAAATTGATATATTCCAACAGCAATCAAAGTTGATGCTAATCGCAAAACGAAAACCTGGATGGGATAGCGCAGTCGGTAGTGAGAAGAATATTCGTACTTCTGCAGCATGATGAATTTTTCAACACCCTCTTCGAAATTCAATTATGCAATTTGATTGCACCTTGTGTGTGCATTCGATTTAAATTCCGATTGCATTTGGCTTAACACTCTGTGAGCTCTGTCTGTTCAGAAGCTCAGTGACACTCACCAAAATATTGTCGATGATATGGGCGAGGACGGTGATCATAAAAAAACAACAATGACAAAAGAGATATGGAAGCCGGCAACGGCAACGACGACGAAGACGCCATAACACGCGTGCGTTCGATACGAAGGAAGATGCAGTTGACAATGTTGTCAACGAGCTGCAATTAAAATGTTCACTGCCTTTTAAAATATAAACTGTAGTATCCTGAAAATTACAATTTTCATGATATTCTTTCGCGAAAAAGTGGGGAAATTAAAAAATCATTTCTTTTTTCAAAATTAACTTTGAAAGTTAGAAAATTTTGAAAATGTTTTGAAAATTAGAAAAAGTTTACAAAACCAACCAACCTGGTAACCATAAGTACTGCTACTTGCACGTGGTTAGAATTTACATGGAGCAAAGCACTTGAACCCGTTGTGAATTATATGAACGAAGATGGTTTGTGTTAAATTTTATATTCTTGCACTTGGTCTTCTTAGTTTACAGAAACAGCCAACAGGTGTGCAGTGTAAACTCTGTCGCATTAAGCATAGATACCCGCTGAAAATAAACAACAAAACACAATTCAATGTCTTTGCATTACTTCCTACATGGCAATATTGTTTGACATGCTTCAGCCAGATATGGGCTTACAGGAAGGAAGACAAGGAAATCACTATTCTGGTCGTCAATCAGAATACTTTTTGTGATATTTCAATCTCGGGCCACAATCATTCAAAGTGAATTTCAATTTAAAACAAAGAACAACATTGAGCTTCGATTACTTTTATTTGACACTCGTTTTGGAGGCTTATTTTCGTTTCACATGATCTGATCAATTCTAACCCACAATTCTACCTCACTTCAAATTTGCGTAAAGTTCTTACTCTCAGTACAAATTGTGTAGTTTTGTGTTGACACAGTTCTAAATGTTATGACATCGACTGGCAGACTGACAGCAAGTCAATACAACAACTGCAATAGTTGGCGTTGTTTGGCTTATCGGTAAAAAAACATTTGCAATGCAATGCACTTTTGTGTTTGAACATTTTAAACGGAAGACCCCGTCACGTTTAAGTGGGAAAAAATTGGATTCACTACTAAAATGGGTAAATGGGTTATATTCAAATGAAGTTTCGAGTGTAAAAAGTAGAGCATATAGTGAAGTCAGCGTGTTAAATGGTTTGACAAGACAGTTTATGTTCGTAAGAACGAAATTAACATTCAGTCTTCCGTTGAATGAGAGATAAGTGTGGAAAAATAGTTCTTGATGGAAATGTGTGGGAAATTTGTGAGTTTTCATAAGCCTTTTTTCTGGGTACTTGTAATATTTCGGTCAAACGGGGGCGTAGACTTTTTTGTTGGTTTATTTTTCGCACAATTTGAATTGTTTTAGCTAGAGAAGTTTTATTTGTTAATACACATTTCAACACATACAACAAGGCCACGCCTAACGTGTTGTAAAAGTAGAAGGTGGTTCAGAGTTGACCCTCGATTTTACAACTGGCCCTTATAAGCAAATGTGATTTTGTAAGAGTTTAACAATTTTTGCAAATCTTACCAAACCTAAGATCGATAGCCTAATTTTTTTTCTTTATTTGTAATGTCGAAGATGATTTTTGGGGAAAAATCACACAAATGCAGAAAAAGGGGCACATTGTTTGAAATATCGGGAAACACCGGTTTGAAGGCTGTTTTTGCTTGAGTTTGAAGTTTAAAGTCTAGTGGTTAAGAATGGAATGGCAAAGACGGACAAATAAACAAACAAACATACAGACGAACTAATTCGACAAAAATAATGCAGCCTCAAGGCAATTATTTTTTACGAACTTAATATACATGCTACGCCAAAGTACCGATTGATAAGCCAATTAACAACCTAACATACAAACTAAAAATATATTTCACAGGAAATATGCCCTCAGAAAACATAAGCACTCAACTCATAACTTTTGATGACATTCCAAAAAACACATTTTCTTAAATCAGGAAAATTTTGTTTTATTCTTTGTTTCGACATTTAAGGCTTCCTTTTTTTAATCCAATCTTAATAAATTGAAGTTAAAAGAGCACTCGTAAATTTTATTCAATCTAATTTGAGCATTCAGTAATTTGATGAGATTTTTATTAACGAGATTATGTGGAATAGCGTCTGCCGTATCCACTTGAAGCTCGCATTTTCCTCAATTGAGTGGGGGATTATGAGCTTATGGCAAAGATAAATCATAAAGTGTGTAAAGATTTAGAAGTGATGCCAGTTTAGAATGTTCTCAAAAATTCACCTTTATGTCAGTCATTTTTTCCATCAACGATCAAGACGATAATCTGTAAGATACCTATCAAGATTTCACCATTTTACGACAGACAGACAGCTTTTTTTATGTAACAAAGAAAAAAAAACCTTTGCAACCGTCTTCGAGCCTAAAGCACTACAACAAAGCCTACCGCAACAAATTAGCCTCCTCGTGTTGTATGTTTGTGATGGAAACCAAGTTACATCAAGCTTATGAGTGTGAAATTGTTTTAGCTAACTCTCCTATCCGTAGAATTGACTTATTTTTTCCCCTCAAATAACAAATTGTTTGTTTTTGTTGTCTTTCGCATCGAACATGACAATGCAAAACGACCCAACACGGAGCCACCCAAAAAGCACTAATTAGATAGATAGTCGCTTGGCATGGCTTAAGTTACCAAAAGCATATAATAATGGTGTGGCCGTGTATCTTTTTCATTTGTCTGATCTTTGTTGTTAGACAATTTGTAAAATATACCAATTGGATTAGGTATTTGTGAATATATCGCTGTGAATTAGTCACCAAAGAAGACAATAACAACCAACCGACGAACGACGCGACGTATTTGAGGAATTTTAATAATATCAACTACACAAGAAGCTCGCCTCATTTAATCGACCACAAGACGTAATTTCACTTTGGTGCAATCCTTTCCTTCACCAAAGACCCTCTCTGTATCGTTTGCCTGATGGGTTGGTTTTAAAGAGAAAAAGATAGCTACCGTATTGTGGCGCAGAAGAAAAACGAACTGAAAAAATGCAAACCACTTAAACCGCATAAAGCAAATACGACAAAAAAAAGAGTTTGTCCCTACTGGATTTGAATTTAACTAAGATAGGGGATATCAAAGGGAGTTTTCACTGCAGATGGCTAGGACGATGAACGGCAAAAACAAAACAAAAAATGCCAAGAATATTACGCGTAGTCGGTGATTTAATTTTAACTTTTAAATTGGTAGCGGCGGCGCGCCGCAGCGTGCAAAGTATCACATTAAAATTGAATGTCGATTTCCCTTAGGTGAGTGACAATTGTTAAAAGTCAATTGAGAAATGAGTAAAGACTTCACACTCAGATTCACCAGACAATGAACTGACAGACTGATTGTTTACCTTTTGGAGAGCAGTTCTTGTTCTTTACGCTTTGTTTTGTAAAGCCATCAGTGTGAGCACTTGAGAAACTGAAGTGAACGCATGTTTCAATAACACTCTGAAGGGTTGCCTTTCTTACAAGAAGACATCTGGAATAAAATTATGAGTGCTATCACTTACCTTTGTTGTGAGATCTGACGCACGACTTCAAACTGAAACAGAAACAGAAAAAAATATTTATCTTTAGTATAAATGACAGCTTATGTGCGTATTTTTAAAGTGGCAATTGAATAAAATAGAAAGATGTAGATTTTGCAGGGAAAAGTACGTATACGTCGTAGTGAACGGAATAATTTGCTTTCCATTTCTAATGGGAAATATCTCCTAACAGAAATGCAAGCAAGGACAATTCGAATATATTCGAAAGGTTGTTTTTATGGCAGTCGTGGCCCAACAAAATACTAGAGAGCGTGAAGAACAAGCCTTTAAAAATTAAACTAAACACGATTCGACTAACATTGAATTTCTGTTACTCTTTGGCCTAAGCATTCATAAAATGCCAGGAAAAAGTGTTGCACAAGCATAAACACAATTCCGAAGCACTCATTTGAAATAATCCCAATATCACATCGATAAACTAATATAAATCCGCTTTAGTACAAAATAAAAATTTCCATCCCACATGCAATATTTTACATTTACCTCGCTTACAAGCAACCATTTGAGCATAAACTTTAAGCTTGTCCAACATAAATCGTCAATTTGTTATTTAGTTTTTGTTTAATTATTTCATGTGCAAACCTAACAAAGTCGAGGCAGAATTAAAATCAGTTTAGAGGGTTTTACAAAAAACTACAAGACTTCATAATGCAATTAACCTTATTACGAGCTTATTGCAACCCAGCGAGTCGTAAGTGTTTAGTTTTGTTCGTTTCAATGCATACAAACACTATTGACAGATAAATTGCTGTTCGATAGTAAATTATTAGGCTTTTGAGAACAACCCATTCGGGGTAATAATGTGACTCCTGATGACTGACAACAGTTCACAGTGTGGCATCTTGTCAACACCACAGCCTTCTCACCAAGAGACCACCGCGGAAATTGACATTGATATGCGAAATAGGTTTATTCAAAACAATCTCCTAAGAATAAGTCAATAAATCGTTAAATGTCCCACTCGAGGCTGACAAATGGAGCATAAATTTATCAGACCTCCAGAGGCCTAGAGATTGTTTGTCTGTAACTGCCATAGTGAAACAAAGTATTGTCGTCAAGCTTGACTCAAGTTGGTCCACACGACATCATCAACTCCGCCGCATAGTTTTGAAGCCATCTTAGCCAACTTAAAGTGTCTCATTCAACGTTTGCACTATCAAACAATAAACAAATAAATTACTCCAAACAGACAAGATCCTAATTTATGAACAATGAAAACGAAAGTGAAAGTTTTGTGAGACAAAAAAAATATATAAAAAACAAATGGAGTTTAGCTTTGAAAAGAAGATGACTCTTGAATAAACCGAAACACGCGCCTAGCTTGAGGTGAATTGTCTTTGAGAATGTTGCATAACTTACTTCAAAAAGAAGACCTGAAGAGTAATTTTCGCTTGCGAAATTCTTCAACAGAAGAAGAAGATAAGTAAAACCTGAAGTTGGTGTAAAAACAGTTTGTTGTTAGTCAGGACTTTTGCACAGGACATCCTTAGTCTATGGACCGAATAAAAAGACAAAAATAAAACATAACCAGGTGGCCATGTGACTTTTTGTGTCTTTTCTTTCTTAATGCATAAAATCTCGAGGAGCCGAGGCAGTAAGCAGATGTCTCCCACGCTTGCCGTATGCAATAAAAAATTCAATGTTTTTCTACAACTTGGACTAATTACCACTCCACACAATATTGACTGGTATCGAATTCGTCCAGTAAAAAAAAAAACAGCATCCCCTCCGCCTCTTGTCTAATCGATACATCTCAATACTCACAAACAGCATGATCTGAAATTCGAACCATGCCACTGACATTTTACCACTGTACACATTGCGTTGCCACATCTCTGGCCTGAGCAGGCAGACCCTTAAAATCCCCCCTGACGGAGCATAGGCACCTGCCTGCTCTGCAACTGCAACTTCACACAGAAAAAAAACAGATGCGAGACACTGCGTCTTGTGTACCTTCGATGATGACGACGACGACGGCCGACAACAACGAGGTGATCAAGAGTCTACAAAGACATGGCGATCGAGTTCTTAAGTTTTATAGCCATTTCAGTGACACCGTAAGTGTACACATAACGGACAAATTGCATGCCAATAGGAAAACCTACGCGTCCAAAGTAGTATAACTAACCCAAGGTGTTGCAGTTAGAAGTACCTACAACGAAAGCAAAAGCCAGCTATGGAGTTGTTGGAAGTCTGCAAGACCATTCAAACGGACATGAACGCATTTGCTAGCTTGAGAGTTAACGTGTTACTCGTCTCCAAGCAACACCAGGAAGTGTAAGCTGTTTTTTCTCTTACTCTCAACAGAAGAATAAACACAAAAACTCGATGAAGAAGGACAAGTAAACACTCAAAGGCGAAGGAGAAAGCGGAAAAGAAATGTCACCGTAATCGTGCAAAGCTATTGACAAACGTCAAATGAAGACTGTGCGTACGTAAGAGAGTCTGCGGTTTCCACACATTACGGTTATGTGCGATGCAAGGAGCCACCAACACGACAGCGACACAAAACCGCCGCGCCGGAGAAGTACATAGACCACCGTATCGTCATATCGCTTTGGAAAATCAACAATACAGAAGAGATGAGATGGTGTTGTATTTGATGGCGGAGAAGAGCACTATCGATGGTTAATGGGTCCGTTACAAGATCGAGATGAGTGTTTGAGTTTGTTTTTTCACTGTTTCTATTTTTTTGTTTCTGGTTCATATTTGTTCGCCAAGAGCTTGGGTTACGTCAAATGGGACTTTGCTGAGATGTGAGACAGAAGTGAAAATATTACGATCGGTGATCGATGGATAAGTCAGAATGTTTTTCCCGTTTGGGTATGATAAAGACAACTGATTTGATGTAAGCGGAGGGTTGCATACTGTGTCTACGTTGTTTTTGGACTTGTTGATGCTATTTTTTGCTCATCCGGGTCTTATGTAAAGAAGGTTTGACTTTTTGTTGAAGTGCATGCATCAATTGCAGAATTATTGTTCGAGGTCGATTTGTTGTACCTAATCGTCAGTTATATCCATAAAGTTAGCAGTATTATGGCTAAGAATGCTTTTGTCGCTTCTTTGTAGTTAAGCGTAAACATTTTGAGGAAATCGTAGTTCATTAAAAACTTTATAGAGTTAAATCAAAAATTTAATTTGGTTTGCCTCACTTCATCAAAAGTGCATATATCATGAAATACGGTTTGTAGCTACCATTCCACTTCAACCACATCATTCTAGTTTCCAGCTCATTGATCAACTTCATCCAGGTGTTGAAATGCAATAAGAATAATTCTTACGAAATGTTTTTGAACTGTAACCAGATCGATTGGAATTTTTATGATTTTAAAATTTTGTGCTGTTCTTATGGTTTAAGATCCATGCACTAGCAAGCCTTCAAAGATAAGACGGCATACCACAGCTTCCATTCATTTTTTTTGTTCCCCGATCTCCACGTCACCGCTACGCCGCCGTCGCGCCGGTATACATTTTTGCGAATTGAAGGAATTAAATTTTAACAACAAGAGTAAACCCGCTTGTTTCCATATACAATTGACTAGCAACATGCATAGTTGCATACACAATCCATCCAGCCACACTACGTATCTTGTATCAGTGCAAAGCACATAAGAACATGCAACTCGATTTCCTCCCCTCTCGCCCAGTCATCAGCTTAAGTTGCATAAAAAAGCATTGTCTTTCAAAGTGTATAGACTCCCAATTGGACATAAATTTGCATATAGAAATATCTACCTTAACTAGCCCCAACTCATGAAACTCATAATTGCACCACACATCAGTATCTAAGGTATATGGAAGGCAAAAAATTCGCGTAGGCCGCAAATACCATTTTTATAAAACTCCGACTTCCAGAATGCGGTCCTAAAATGTCAACACCTTAAGTCACCGGTGGCAGTGTAGGTGCAGGTGGTAGTGGCTGCAAGGGAAAATGTAAAGAATGTAATTTCCAGAGTACACTCTTGTTTCACACACTCACACTATCAGCACTCGATGCGCTCCAATTAGTCCGGAGTGTCATATCGCTTGCACAATACCTTTTTTGTGTTTGCTATATTCCATGTTTTCGGAAAAATACAGCTTCTAGGGTTGCTCTAATGCATGGGCTTGACAGGCAGTTTGAAGTTTTGTGACACCTCGCTTGATCGGAAATAATGTTTAACGGTCAGATGTGGCGATATTTAATTTCGCGGTAATCATTCAAAAATTAGAGTTGTTCATTTTCAGTTGCAACACAATTCGCACAAGTCTTTTTGAGTTCGCAATCGATTTTACAACGCTCGCACAGACTCAAGATTATTTTGACACCCAAGCCCAGGTTGACATTATGTTAAATTGAGGGCTATTCAAATTTACACAACACACAAGTTTGGGTGAATGAATGTTGCGCTTGATGTGGGACACATCCAAAATTGAACAACCCTTCTTTTATCTGTTCTCGTGATGGGAAAAAACATTGTTTACTTGGACTGGTTGTTGGCACATCGACTTGGCGCAGTTTGGCTTAAGATCAGGTTTCATTAAGAAAGAAAAAAAGAAAAAACAAATTTGATATGTTCTAGATTGCACGTATGTATGGACTTTGATACTCGTGATTTTTTTTTGTTTGTCAAAGTTTTTGATGCCTTATGGTGCGGTGAGCAAACACATGTTATGAATCTGTTGCACACTTTTTGTTGTGAAATTAAAACTGCTAATCTGATTTTTGCATAACGTGAGAGGCGTTGAATGATTTCCACAAAAGGTATTTTCGAGCTCTTTTTATTTCGAAACAAAAATTTTAACTTTCAAACACAATTTTTACAACATAACTTTCTAGAATACACCGAAACCTATAAGAGGCATCAACAACTTCAAGACCCTTATCGTCTAAGAAGAATTTGGAGCAATGTTGTTAAAATTATTTGACCTTCAAGCAATTTCAATTGAGCTTCATCTCAACTTTTTATCAAGCATTGAACTCTGCCCTCACAATTAACACACTTCGTTTAACCTCAAAATGTTGACAGAAGCAGCGGTGGCGTTAAGAAGTAATTTCTTCTCTTGAAAAAGGGTCAACAATGAGCAAATTTTAACAACAAATCAATTGATCTGACAGCTTCGACCCAAATAAAGTCACAAGCCATAAAGAAATTGAGAAACAAATCTTTTCAAAGATTTTATCCGAATTTCCTTATGGGCCTTTAATGCAGACAAACGAGAAAAAATGTTGCACAATGTGCATTCATGCACATGTTTTCTTCATTATATTGTTGATGGCTTTGTTGCTGGTTATAAGTTGCAAACCCTTCAGTACTCCAATTTACGCTAAATTGCATTCAAGTATCTTTCCTTTTTTTTGTTGTTGTTGTTGTTGAGTCAGAGTTGCTAGAGCCAACAAGTACCAACCAGTTAGAGATGCATATGAAAACGCATTCCACCATATTACAAAATTTCTTTTTATGTGTAATGGCGATAGTAGTCTTTATTCCGCAAAATGCAAATTTCAAAAAAAAGCGGAATGAAATAAAACTTTTGGCAGGCATAAGAATGCAGCTTATTGTTGGGGTTAATGTTGATGGAGATGAAGTTGGAGTTGCTAAACGTATGGGACAAGATGCGAATAATGAACAAGTGCGGAAATGTGTGTTTTGTTTTTTTGTTTTTTGTGGTTTTTGTAATTTTGCAGATAAAACATAATACCCACGAGATGGAGTAGCTTTGATTTAAAACTGTTGCGGCAAACTTCAGTTGGATGTGTTAACAAATTACTTTGCATCTTGGGTTATTTTCTGAGCGACTGACGGCCGGCACGGCGCGCAAGTTGTGTTGATAACCTAGATTCGGAATGCATCTCTGGGATTTAATATTTTTAGTGTACATACAAAATATGTCTTATGTTGGCAAGTGAATTTTTTGTCGAAGAAAAAAAAAAACGGAACATCACTTTAATGGAAAAAGTCGTGGAGAAAGCCGATTATGATTCTTAACAAGATCAACAAGTAAATTAGGTTGCCTCTCGGTTTGAAGTACGAAATTTGTTTTTAATCAAGAGGAGTTTCGCTTGATTTTGGCAAAAAATGGCCGACATAAATTTGGACGTTTCTTCTGGTTTTGAAGGTTGAACAAAAACATATTACGTTGATTTATTAAGTTAGATATCTACAGTAGTAGTTTTACTGAATAGGTACTCAAAGGTTTCAAATAAATGTATTACTCAAGAGATAAAAGGTAATAAATTCTACGAGTAATTTTTTGTCAAGAACAGAAGTCAATGTCACTTGTTACGGTTGAAGTGCATGTTAAAATTTTCACGCAAGACGAAACTTTAAGGCCTTGCTAAGTTTGATGTGATTTTCAACGATTTAACATTAACCTTAAAAGTCCCGTTACACACTTTATTTCAAAATAAAAAAAATTATGAGAACTCTTTCTCCAGAGAATCGTAGGCTGTTGACCTATTTTAATTTTTTGTTGCTCAAAAGCGCAAATGAACATTTTGGAAGTATCATTTTCTCCTCGACAACACCTCCACCAGCATCTGCAGCCATGCAAAACGAAAAAAAATATAACCCGCTCTGCTTGTGACCAAGCATTAACCTCAGCCATATTCAAGCATAAACAAAAATTGTGTTTGAATTATTTAAGATAATGACCATGACTCTATTAAGTCGACTCGGCTCTGGAATGACTTGCATAGCTCACAAAATTTCTTCCAAAGTCTAGTAGCTCCAAATGCACTTGTCATGTCATCACGACACGACACGGAGCGACGCGATACTAAGACCAAAGACCGACACGAAAAACACAACAACGAAGGTTTTTGCGTTGAACTTTCGTCGAGAGAAGGTGGCTTCGCTTCCGTGGAATAACTAAATCGAATCGAGAATAATTACATAAGCTTCAAGACGGCAGATATAATAATGAAGAGAAAAAACAATAAAATATATGGCTTGTGGTGCTGGAAGAGATAATGACAGGTTGTTCGCCTTTCACGCTTTTTTAAGCAAAAATTCAGAAGTCCAGCAGTCATCGCTTGAGATTCCGACTTATAACCGCTTGCGCTTGATCATTGAAGATACAAATTATGTTTTAATTGTTGTACGTTGGTGGTGGTTTTATGACCTCTGCAGGCCCTCAATCTTTTTTGTGTGTTTGCTTTGTAGAAATTGGACCGAAAAGTACATAAATTCGACTCTTAAATTAAATTTATTGGAATTTCTTCTTCTTCTAACCTCTTATGAAATGTTTTCTCAAATAATTTCAGTTTCACTTCACAGTCACAATGACTTCCGGCACGCGGCCAAAAATTTTCAACTTAATCAAAATCAATGAGAAGAAATCATAAGCTCTGACTAGAATCATGGTCTTTTACTTGCAACCGAAGTCAATAAACTGGAAGAAGCAACTTCATCTAATTTAGGCACGTTCACACTACGCCACACAGAGTAACGTGTAGCAAGCCTTAGATTCTAATACATTTCAGTTAGCTTCAGGAGCCTTACAGCAACAATGTTCTGTGTGACACGCTTTGATATGTCATGCCATTGCCAGTGCCGACTGCCACTTTGAGCTTATGGTTCGTTAAGTTTTACTTTAGGTACTCTCAGAGCCCTCGTCGTCATCTTCGTATGTTTGACTGTATGTGTACTTTTTGCTGTTGATATGGTGACGCTAGCCAGATTGCAACTGGAGCACATACGAGAACAAAATTCGTCGCACATAAAGGAGCAACATGATCTGTGTTCTTATTATTTTCATACTAAAGATTCAAGAAGGTATAGAAGGGATGGTTTGTATTTTTTTTCTCTCGTCTATTTTGAATTTATTTTTCATACAATTTAAATACATTCTTTTAGGAGTAACGAGAGGAAGAGGCACTATTTTTTCCATTGACTGAGTGAAGTAAACGAGAGCAGTAGTGTGCTGACTGTAAAGGCAGAAAATCGTCATCTCGAGTAAGTCTTTACAATTATCTTTGTATGCCTCCTTTTGTGGCATAAATGAGGACAGAGATTGTTTGGCAGAGTTAAAAATTTAAAGTCGAGGGAAAGATTTGGTCCATTCGATGAATTTTATTTTACTTTTTGATTCCACGAAATTTCGGGCAAATGAAAAATATATCCATTCTTGCAGAAAACAAGGGAAATAATTATTGGAAGTCCTCGAAACGAAGGGAAGTGGTTTTGATTAATATTTTTAATGAAGAAATGAATGAAGTGCTCAATTATGAAAACAAAAGTTCTTAGAGGTGTTAGCGAAAAGAGTGTTTACGACTTCAGCTGGCTGGAGAGTTTTTCCGGGTGCGGCTCAGCTGATAGCAATGACCACGTTAAGCAATTAAGCGTACAAGTTCATAAAACGTCATAAAACCATGGTTTAAGTACCCACAAAAAAAAAAACGAAAAAAAAAAAGTAAATCGAAATGTAACGTATACGCCACAGTGGGCCGAAATTAATTCCTAAATAAGAGCAGTCTATTTATGTACAATACATTGATGTAACCGGAGAAGCATATGCTAATTTCCTGGGGACCTATTGGGAGCCTCAAAGTAAGGTAAGAGTTAACCTGAAACATTTCTGTCAAGTATATTTTTGTAGTTTTACCTTAAAACTTCTTTTGGAAGTAACCATCAATCTTCCAAACGAAAATTAGTACCCGGAACTTAGAGTTTAATATCCGCCTTCATTTTTATGCCCAAAAGGGTTTGGTTTCGTTGTAAATTTAAGTCGTAAAAAGATCCCTATTATTGTACAATATCGTTACTTTAATTAAACCAGATTTAATCCACTGACAAAATTTCTCCTAAAGCAATTTTAGCCCTTTACCAGTTTACAATATGCAAATGAGTAATTAATTTGATTTTTCGCATACAAAAAGTAAAAGTTAAAACGAAGCAAGAAAAAATAGAACAAGTAAAAGTAGATTGCAATAATTATAATCAAAAGTCTTGTATCTCACACTTTTTCTAATACAAATACAAACACTCGTTGTTCGTTGATACACCTTCTGTTTTTTTTTTTTTTTGTAAGATTAAAATTCAAACGGAAGCTACATTATTTATGAACTTTCTGTTAGTGGACAATAAATTCATGGGAACCGCGATGCCGAAGAGACACAATATTGTTTTATTATGGATGTTGTGAGAGATCTAGTTTTTTTTGCAATTGTAAAGGAAACAAGTGAAACTCAAACAATAATCTACAATAGATTAATTACTAAGAAACAAGATGTTGCTTTTTGAAGATTAAGTTTTAAAACAGGCTCGCCCAGTATGGAGAGCAATAATAAAATAATTGTGATCTTGCGAAATTAATTTTGCATTGTTGACATTGTTGAATCTTCTTCGAAGCAATTACTCTTAATTGATGCAATGAAATGTTAAAAAAATATAATTTCTTGTTTTGACAAACCGATAGTGAAATTGACAACAGGTAATGAACAATTAAGATTGTTGCAATTGATGAGACACTTGTTGTTTTTTTAAATGAACAACAATGTTGCTTGAATAGCTTTATGACATTATTTCGAACTAGATTTGTCATTTTTTCAGGTTTAACAATGGTAGGAGACAGTTTTCTTTGTGATTTCTTCATATTGTGAATGTTGTGATGCACCCGAAGGCGATAAAAACACAAATTTACGATTTCTCTATTTTTCTTTAATTTTTTTCATAAGGAACGTCCGCATTACAATCTCGTCAACAATTGTCTTCATTTCGTTTAATGTCTATTTTATCGTTAAAGATTGTTGTCAGATAGTTTGCTATATTAAAAAAAATATACTTCACTAAATTTTATCGAACACGTTTTCGCTCTTAAAATACTGCTATCAAATTATTTGCGGTAATATTTTTCAATCTTTCAATTCATTATTTTTCAGCCAAAACGAATCGATTTAATTTTTACAAGTCCCATTATTATCGAACAAAAAGTTAAAACAAAAATTAATAATTTACCAATTACTGTTTCCGCGGTTAATAACATGTTTCACATAATTGCAAATGAATGCACGGAAAACGAAAAGTTCTCTGCAGACCCAATTAATTTTTGTTTAATTTTTTTTTTTGAGTTTTTTTTTTTTAACCAATCTGAGCTCTAGATTAGTTTCAGCTGAACATTTTGTTTAATCAAAAATAAGTGCATTTAATTTTAAACCTTGTGATGGAATTTTCTGGCATAGCCACTTTGTTTGGTTATTATGACGGGATTTTCTGCTTTCAGTCAGAAGAAATATGTCGCGCTTAAATAAACACTGAGTTTTTTTTTTGTTTGCACGCGGTTCCATTGGAATTGCCTAGTAATAAAAACCAGTGAATTATTATTGCTGACCGATACGAAAATAAACTAGCCACTCTGGATTGATATTGGTGTCCAATGCAGCTGGGTAAACATTTGTCCAGCAAATTTTTGTCAGGTGACTGAAAATGTAGTTGCAGTGTGTGATGAATGTCGATTTTCTAAGTGACGTGACGATGAGTTTGCCTTTGCACTTTTGTTAAGACTCAGTCGTGCAGTTGTGTCGATGTAGAAAAGATTCTTGAACTTAAATCAGTCATTACTCATTAAGATTTGATGTCTTTACTCATAAAAAAGTCTTAAGAATAAATTTTTTAAATTAACTGCTTTTGTCTCAAACGTTCAACATTTTTTCTTTTTCAATGTGTACGTTGTTGTACTCATTCCCGATTTCTAGAGATTATATTGATATTTTCATAAAACAAAATTTATATAAGCGTTCTTGACATTTTTATAATTTTATGTTCCATCAATCTTGTATTTTATTTTGCTGCATATTGACATGAATATGGTTCTTGTTGCCAATTAACATAACTTTGGGAGGTTATTGTTATCTCAAGACACTTTTAGTTAATTTGGCTTTTGGGTTCATGCAATTTGAAGGATTTGGCTTGAATGTAGGTCGGATTATGGCTTGTCAACAAAAGACATCAATGATAGCCATTGAAAAAAACGGTATGGTCCTTGTTTAGCTAGTCTTGAAGATACAAATCCTCAGGATGATAAAAAAGAACACTTATAAAAAGCTTAAAATGTGTGTACCATCAATATTTTTCCTTCGAAATATTATCGCGACCTTAATTTTGTTTTGAGGTTAGCAAACAATGAATAACTTTGTAAACAAATTTAGCCTTTCGTCAGTTTAAAAAGTCATTATTTGCTTTGCCAAGATTAAAGCAATTAGACAAAAATTACCGACTTGATGGTAGCCAAAATAAAATCTTAAACTTGACCTTGTGTATGATTTCCGTATCTCACAAGCTTGGGTAGGTATGTATGAAAAAAAAACTCGTTCATATGAAGATATTATAAAAAGTCAAAATTGCTTTCTGTGGTAAGTATTAAAAATCGCTTAGACCATAAGATGGTGCTAATTACATTTGCGTGTACCTGCAAAGTCAACTCTTTAATTGATTTTAAAAGTGCGTACCTTATTACCGACACATTGACACTCAAACATACAATTTTCTAGAAGCTCTAAGCCTTGTATGTGGTGAGTTATCGTGTATCCAGGTATTTACATGTATATCTATTTTTGTTTGTTCGTTGAAGTTTGGAAAAGTTAGAAAAGGCTTCTTTATATTACTTCGACAGTTTTTCGATTTTTGAAGATCTAAAAGTTTTCCCTTGACTTATCTATAAGTCTCATGTCTCGCAAAGTTCCGTCATGAATATTCAATGTTCAATTCCGTCTTTTGACTTTAGCGCACGGTGAAAACTTTCTCAAAGCCCAAAGGTAAGGAATTGCAAAATAAAAATGCCTCTTGTCATCAGTTTTCCACACACGAAGCGATGTCGAGGACAACGTCGACGGCGATGACGGCTTTTTCAAACACACACAAGCGGGTCTTCTCAATTTATCGTTCCTAATTGCACTGCAGACAAAACAAGCATCAGGTGGGGGGTACATACAATAGTTAAAGTGCAAATGGAAACAAAAAATAGCTGCTTACTCGTGCTTGAATGGATTCTAATTGAAGAATTCAATGCTCTTTGCTTGTGTCGTCTTTCTGACTCGATTTGGAGGTGACAGGATGTCTGGAAAGAAAACTAGATCAACGAATCTCCTCCAGCTAGCTAAAAGCTAAATCAACCTAATTAGGCCTGCAAACGCACACAAACTCCTAGGTCATCAGTTTTTCAGTGTCTGTCTTCGTCGTGTAGTGGAAAAGGTTAAGAAGCTTGCTTCGTCATTATGCGTGCCAGTCTGCTTTTTACTTTTTTATACATTTTTTTAGCTTAGCTTAAATTGAGTTCAACCAGCCATGAGACGAAGATGATGTCTATGACAGAAACAGCATATTGAAGGAGGAATAAAAATATTCCACATATTGACTTCTACAAGAAAAAAAAGAAATAAGGGTTGCAATTGCAAAACTCACACCCCTCTGGCAAATCTGATGTTGACTCTGCTGGACGTTGGCATTACTGTTGAACAATTCCATTCAAGGAGATGCAAAAGGTGATGTTGGCGTATGTGTGGTTGTGGGTTTGTGTCAAGGGCGGTTGAGGAAACATGTTACGTAAACCTAGTTTACTTTTTTTTTGGGATGGATTTCAATTTAATTTCTTTCCTCAAGAACGAGGATTCGAATTCAAAAATAGAATATCTTTCAGATGTTAGTTGAAGAAGGAAAATTATTTGCCTAGGACTGTCCACTCTCAATACACAAAAAATTTGGTGAATGATGATTTTGGCAGACCTCTGGCATTGAAAGTGTTCGTTCATCAGGAAAATCCTTGCTCAAACACAAGTTCTATGAAAGGAAGCTTATTTTTGAAGAGAGTAATGGCAAGATATAGATTCGATATGTGTTTGGGTAAGATAATTGCAATGATGAGTGAATAGAATTGAAATGGGGGAAGCAATGATTGACATATGGACTTCAAACAGAAATTCTCTTTCATCTTCATTTATATATCACAATTTGTCAAATAACAAAAATATGTTCCTTTATTTCAATTAATAAATTTGGTTCTTTGATTAAAAAATATAAATAGAGTGGCGCGACAGCTCTTGAGGAGCCAAGTGATAAGTGGCTTGCTCTAATCAACAATTCTCTGGGTGCGTGTGAAGAATTCAGGGGACTACAGGAAATGGTGCCCAACGTATTAAATTGTTTTAAAACTATTATTTAAACACTTAACATATTTGCACCCACATTTCTGAGCCTGACCAGTTACCAGACATTGATTTATGTAACATGTTCTCTTTGAAATATGCCTTAAACCAACATTTATGGAAAACTTCCTGATTTAAAGTCAATTAATGAGAAAAACAATTAGCTTCGGTGTTTTTTGAAACTACACACGCTTCCGGGAGCTTTAAATAATTAATTTGTGTTCATTGAGTGCGAAAAACATTATTCTGCAGTTAAATAAAATTTTGTTCAGTAAATCAAAATCAGATTACAAGCTCCAAGAAGACCCAAACTCGTCCATCACACTTAAGCCTTATTAATCACTCACTTGGTAAGATCATCGCAAGTCAAAATAACACCACCCTCGATCTCAAGGCAATTAAAGACTTATTTCGTCAAGGAAGCAAGAACATAATGAATTTGTAATTTTTGAAATATTTCTCCTAATTACATTCATATAACTGCCTGGTCTAGAATCCTCGGCTCCATCACATGTCACACTAAATGGCTAAGTACTTCCGTCTTCTCTATGAAATGCAAATAAATCCATCAAAACAATATTATCGCACTTTGCTCTCTCCGTACTGCTTCATCTGCAACCAATGAAATTATCAATCCTTCAGAATTATGTTCATCTTCCTAAGTAGATCAACTGCTCGATGGAGCTAGCACGCACATTGGCATAGCAGCAAGAGTGTATAATCTTTTCGTCATCATCGTTATTATTGGCTTTGGTATATTAAACCACCATCTCGCCATCAGTCTGTCATTCAATCTTGTTATCATATTTTTTGACAGAGAGCTCGCTGTTGTATGGGCAGATGCATGTAGAACCAACAAACTATTGACTTCCGATCACCTATGATGATGATCGTCTTCATCATCATCTTGTCCAATTTTCGTTCGTATATCTCATCGCCATCTCTATATCTGTCTATCTGTATATTTGTTTGCTTGCGATGTTGAGAGTATCTTTATCTGTCAGTCAGTCAGATAGTTGGTGGTCTAGGGTCTAAGTGTGTAACACTTACCTAGTTTCCATGGAACGTTGGCGACGACGACCGACAATATTGTTTTATTGTCGATGCTGCTGATGATGATGATCATGATGATGACGTTCAGACGTCAGTACTTGACAAGGTCTTTACCTAAAGAAATACGAACAAACAAACAAAAAAACCCAAACAGATAGAGATGTGGATGCATCATTCTACAAAAACAAATCTTGAAGTTGGTACGTTTGCGCGCCCGCCCGGTGGTTGATTTCGTGTAGCTGCGCTGTCGATAGTGCGAGTGCGGTCGCGGTGTTATGCGCGATGATACTTTCGTTCGTAATGACGTTGATAGCACTGCTTGTGCTTTCTGTTTGCAAAGTGAGTTCTTTGCAATGGGCCAGGCTTTGAGCTTCGTATTCGGCGTTTGTTTTCGGAAGAACACGGTTATCGAAGTGTGTGGGGCCTAGTGAGAGATGAGCTGAACACACTCAATGAATTCATTTAAGACTTGTTTCTTGCTCAGTTTATATTAACATGTCATTCGTAAGTCCTTCAGAAAATTGTTAATATTGAAGTAGAAATAAAAATATATATATTCCTTAGTTAATTCCATTTTTATTTAAATTTTGATTTATTTTTAACAAAAATAATTAAAGACGATAATTCAGTAAAACAAGAACATTAAATAATTAAAATAATAATTAACAGTTCATTCAAAAATAAAAAATAAATTACATTATATATATATATACAATACATATTTTTAAGCACTTTAAAATAATAATAATATACACTGTTTGTTTATTTTGTTTTTCCAACACTTTTTAATTGTTTTTATTAATTAAACTTTACACTTTTTATTTCACAAATGTGTTTAATCTTTTTTAACTCACAAAGTCACAACAATATATTTGCTTCACTTCCTCACTATATGAAAACTTGATCAAAGTGAATATTTTAATTTCGAATTTGAAATTTTGCTGCGACAAGATCCCGGTATTTCAGGTTTTTTTTCTCCCCGGCAATGGCCATGGAACAAAAACAAAAAAAATCACGCCGTATCTTCTTTCGTTTTAAGACTTAATTCTTAACTCCTGGTGTATGTAGGTAGTTGTGATATTTTGCCAACTCTACATCAGTGAAAGAAAACTTGATGTGTATGTGAATTGCGTTTTTTTACATGCGTCCATCATCCACGTCATACGTCGTCGTTGTTGTGATCATGTGTGTTTTTTTTTTTATTATTTCGGTGCAACAACGATGAGTTTTCTTTTATTTTGCTGCGAGTACAGGTGAGTTTCGTGCTGCTATATACTTACAACCTCGTCGTCGTCGGCAGCAATAAAAAAGAACACACATAATAATAAGTAATAACCAACCTGTTTAATTTATTTATTTTTTATTTGTTTAGATTATTTCAGTTTTTTTTTTGTCGTATCCATTCTTGGTTAATAGGATGTAGGGTATTTTATGATGCATGCGGCAGTGATTGATTTAAGGAGGATGAAATAATGATCGCACTGATCCTGTTGTTCATGACAAATCAAGGGAAATCTTAATCTGGTTGAGATTTGATAAATTAATGTAGGTTTCAGGTGGTCAAGTGTTCTCTGTAACAACTAGATACTCATAACCATGATAACCATGCATGGATTTGAAAAGGCATTTTTAATTTCCATAATACAGTTCACATTCACGTTTTGCTATGAATTTCTATGAGACCACAAAAAATAACAGACTGTTATTTAACAGTCGATTTTTTCATGAACTATAAGACAGTGGTATCTGTATCAGCGGACTAAAATCACTGTGGCGCTATCTTCATAAAGAATTTATTAATTGTGCCAAAACAGACTATAATCTTAAGAATGAACTACTTAAGGAAGAAATCCTTAGAAGTCCAGAAGTATTTACGCGTGACTTTAGAATATATGCCTTATTGGCGTGAGAAGAATAGAGGAGACCAACAATTTAGCGCTGAATGGAAAAGTTGAGAAGCACTTTTATTCATGACAGATTAATACACTTTCAAGTTTAGTCAGTTCTTCGCAAGAGGCACGGGGAAGATTCGAACTCACGCGTTTTGCGTAGCAGTTAACGCCAACATTACCAATACGGCACGGGCACTATAGTACAAAATTATATTTTGCACCAATATGATATTAGGATTCAAGAGAATCATTCTAAAGGGACGAGAAAAGCTAGGAAGCGTTTGTTGAAAAAATCTGGAGTTATTTGCTGAAATATTAGCTTAATTCCTTGTAACCGAGGCCATAATCGGATTTATTCTCAGCAACAGATAGAAGGCGCTAAATTTAATAAGAATCAAATCCGCTTATGGCCTCCTGTCATCTATTTGTGACAGTTTTCTTTGTTTTTATCATAAGGTAAAATTACTTCATTGTAATTTTTTTGAGGTTTTGGAGGTCTTAAATTATGAGGATGTCCTATTCTATTGATTTGACTGGTCCAAACGCGGGCTTTATAAATTAACTCGATAACTTCAGTATCGGTTACAATGCCTTGTAACATTATCCCGGCCAGATTCAATTTCAAAATCGATGTCTTCATCTTCAATACAATTCGAAACATCTTCATAAAGTAACCATTCGTTTACTTCTTCTTCGGTGTAATGGTATTGGATTAAAGTTTAAACGTTTGTTCTTTATCGCTTTTTGAAGTCAAGTAGATTATAATCTACTTGTTCAAGCAAATGTATCAATGTTTACTCCAGCGTTATCAGTGCCAATCATCTTCGTCGCTAAAAAAATCTATTCTCGGCGTCATGAAACAACGAATTCCAGCATTTTTCAAGAATTTAAGAAGTTACAACCAAGTAGTAGAGTCACTCTTTGCTTTGGAATTTTCCAACTTTTTTTCGGAACATTTGTTTTGTGTTGATTTTGAAACCATTTGTAAGGAACCATTTCAATTCTTGGATGTTCAGCGCTTTAAATAGTGCACATCCGGGCCAGAAAATCTTTCATTTCTTTAACACTTCTCTTTTAAGTTACATATCGTAACTTCTGAAACATTTATTTTTTTAAACAAATCGTAACTTGCTGCCTTTTGTTTCAATGTCAGCCTTCATTTTTTTTTCCTATCCCCATATCGGGTTTTGAACTCAAAACACGCACTTCAAACACTTTTACAGTGAAATAATTTCACTAACGCGTTGTCGCTTGCAGGCGTATATACAATAATACTTAGATCCTGGGAATTCCACTTGAACAAAAAGCAATTAAAAAACACAGTCACCTACAGGAAGAAATTGAAACTTCTGTTGATCTAATATTTTTTTGGTCAAGGTATAGAGTTTAAAATATCTTAAATGTTGTTCAAGGTATTAATTAAGCAATGAAAATGTTCAAGGTATTGAGTTTAAGAAAATGTTTGTTCAAGCTACAGATTATTGGATTGTTCAAGTTATCGTATGTTCAAGTTAGCGAGGGTTCACTGTACCTTATTTTGTGACTGATAAAATGACATGATACAATTTGAAGTTCCTCAAACAAAAATCAATAACAGTTAGTTATTTCTCAAAAATCTAACATAAGCCAGACAAAATTTGTTAAACATTTTTAAATTTTCAGAATGCCAAAATCGCTTATAACTCGATTGTTACACAGAAATTAAAATGTGCATAAGCAGTGTATTCTCAGTGTTTTCTTTCAAAAGAAAGAAACAAATCTCATCAAAAACTTCTGCAGCCAAACATTTCGTATTTACAGTATCCTCGTGCACCACTGACTAGCTACTGTCTAAAACAAGTAATTTACAATTCTTTTTCCTTTTATTGTTATTTATTTACAACTAAAAAAAGAGTTTACAAAATGAAACAAACAAACTGGTTTCAAAGGAAAACAGACTTACTTTTTTCAATAAGTCGTCCAGTCAAGTATAGAGTGAGTGCGCTGTTCGTATACAATGTTTAAAATTTTCAAAGTTGACATCAATTCCATTAAAGTGTGCAAAACAAGTTAGCAGTATACAAAATTTTTTGCATCTGTTTTGAGGCACACAATTTCAAAGAAGATTATTCGGAGTTTTACACTTTTTTCCCCTTAGAAATGAGATTTTCTAAATGTGACACACTATTTGGGGCCATTCACAGTGAAGTCATAAAAATTTTGGTTTCACTTTTTTATTTCAAATAGAAAACAGGTAGATATTTTTAGATTTTTAATCTATTTCGGGATAATATTTTTGAACAGGCCAATTAACAACACCCCTTGATTTTAATAAATCTCAAGAACAATAATTATGGGTTTCGATAGTTGACTTATTTATTTCCTCGATGAAGTGTCAACCCCCACTCGAGTAACAACACCGGACACACCGCAACGGGAGGAGGTTTGTACCTATTTTTAATTTGTTGCTTTGTTTGGAAATCAAAAACGGGACACACTACTCAGTTGAAAAACAAAATTGAAACAACATTCAACAAAATTGGGAAAAATACAGCTATCCACGACGAGGCTCTACCATACCGATTGAAAGCCAAAAGTAAACTGAACATTTCCAATTGGACTGCGAGAGTCACTGGAGTACAAAACCAAGTGCAAGCAAACCACAAACAACAGACTGTGCCACTACATCGCTACTCTGCCGACTCAACTGGCTGACACACAGACGAGCAGCACGATGATTAGTTCCATTAATTTTTTGGAATGGAAAATCATTGGAAAATGAATTGTGAGTAGCGATGGTGTGTGAATGTGTACTGATGCTTTGCAGTTCTGCAATGCGTTTACCAGGTGGTTGGTGGTTTCATGGCATTTGCGGGGGTGTGGATGTGGATTGGAAGAAAGTGTAAATGAAAATAACACTGCGACGCTCATTGGAAGCTTCGCCTTCTCAGATGCTGTGAATTGGAATAGTTCATTTCCTGTCGAGTGGGAGTATGTGTGAGTGTATGTGTGTGAATATGGGGAATGAACTTTTGCCGGTCCATTGTTGTTTTGCAGAGGTAATAGTGTATTGTTGCAGCATAGCAGCTGATTAGTGGAATCGATGGTTTTTTGTACATGCGAAATTCATTTGGAATGTGGGAAAATGGAAATGCAAAAATGAAACGGGAAAAGAGATAATAGTGTTTGGTTTTGTTTTCCAGGAAAGAGACAGTTGTTGAAAAACTGGCGGAAGTTCAAAAATTTATTTTGGGAAACTCATCTCCTGTCAGAATCTTAATTTGATAAGAGATTATTTGACTTCAATAATTGAAGATAATCTGATTTATATGAGCTTGAGAAATTTTAGGACTTGAAACATTCCTCGATATATTTTGGATCAACTGTTGGGCGCCACTTTTAATTTTGCTTAATTTAATACCAATAATAATTTTTATACGATTCAGTCATCGCAAATGCTATTACAAAAGTGTAAGTGTCACTGTTTCATCTTATTTTTATTCAATTTGAAAAGATTTATTAAAGAAAACCTCCTTTCAAAGTTGTGCTAAAAAAATGCAGAAACAGTTTCGGAAAACAAATAGAAGATTCTTCTCGTATACGTTTTTTCAGAAAATAAAGAACATCATTTTCGTTCGCTTAAAGAAAGCGTTATCTGTCATTTTCGATTAAATATCTTGCTTAAAAATTTGCGAAATTTCGAGAGTATCATGTAACATTAATTAAATATCGTGTCGTTTTTTCTCTAGACCGCCTCTCTTGTGAATTATTTGATAACTTTATGTGACAGGCTTCCACCACTTGCCGCTTGAAGAAAGACAGGCATTTCTGAATCTTATGTGATCCTATAATTAACTCGGATCCCTAAAGGCGCATAACGTTTTCTTGTTGTTTTTGTTTTCTCTCAAATCTACACAGCACATCCCAACAAAGAAAACGAAAAAAACAGACCACAAAAAGACGAAACACTATCCGCGATTCCTGTTGCGCGCCGCTCATTTCCAATAATTTTTCGCACATTAATCTCCTCCTGAACAAGAAGTCACATTGGTCGAGAGCCTGTACCGTGTTGCCACTGACCACTCAACCAGTTCCTTCCAGTTCTTCCTTTCATGCGAGAAATTTTTTGGCATTTCACAGCTTTTATGTAATACCTTGTTCTTGTTCGTCGTCTTCTTCATGGTTGTCTACTGACGACGACGACGGCTCGAACTCGAATAAGTTGATTCAACCAAACAGAAACAGCCATTCAAGAACAATCGTGCACAAAATGCAACAACTCGAATGTCTTTGTCGTGGTACCGCTCGTTCGTTGTCATCTTTTGGTCCAGGTCCAGTCATCGGCATCATTATTTTTTGTCCATTGTCCAGCACTTTGGGGGTGCTTTGTGTTCATGCTCAGCATGATTCTAACTTTTTGCAGGTATAGACCAAAAATCCGAAAACCGAACCAAAACCACTTTGACTTGCTGCTGTATGGGGCATTGGGATAGCTTGTTTGTCGTAAGTACCTTCCTGTTAAGTGTATTCTCTTTCCAGTTCCAAAGAGGACGATAACAACTAGTAGAACTTGATCTCTTGTGCACAAAACTCGTTCTGATCTGCATTTTTGTGCGGTTCCCTTACACCTCCCAAGTGTCCATAAACGTTCTAACCATACGACCGTTCTATTAAGCCAAACGACCAAAGTAACTTCTGTTCCTGGTACCACAGTTTGTGGCTGCTGGACTGGACCGACTAGGTTCCTTCTGTGAGACATGTTCAGAAAATAGTGCCGCCACCAGCATCACCACATAACAGCCACTTTGGCCAATTTATCAGAACTCTAAAATCGGGATTTCGGTTTTGTTGGGACCTTTTTGTGTTCTCGTGCTTTTTTTTCCGTCGGTTTGTTATGAGTTGTGATGGCGAAGGCGATGGCAGTCTTTTTGACCTTTTTTGTTGTGGTCGTTGGGATTTGTTTGATCATAAAGAACGTTTCTGGTTCTGCACGTTTGTTTGTTTGTTTGATATGTGGATTTTTGTTGTTGTGATTTTTTCTCATTGCATCTTTGATGGTAATAGTGGTAACTGGTAATTTGATGTGAGAAGAAAGCATGAGCTTACATTTCCTTACATTTCCATCACTGGAAGCTTCAGTGGAAAGGAGAAAGAGCATAAGAAAATAATCTCTCTAAAATTTCTCTGTGGAGAGAATAGAGAGAGCTAGGGATTGGTTGTCTGCAAAAATTGAAAGTTAAAAAATTTCTGATAGCATAATAGATATGCCTATTTTTTCAAAGATGCTTTTAAGCTTCGATTTGGGCAAGTTTTGACTAGAAGCATCTTTCATATCAAACTTGTTTGATGGCAAGCTGACAGAGACGGAAACGGAAGCTTATCAGTCCGATTCTGTTGAACCTCACTGATACCTAACAAGTCACAAGAAAAGGTGAAATGCTGCACTGCTGCACAGTCACAACTTGTGACAGTTAAACAAATTAGTGACCTCCCTCAGACCAGGTTACATTTTGATTTGAGGATCAATTTTTATTGTGAACAAAAAAATATATACATCATCTTATTCCTGATCTTTCATCCACAAATGAAAAGTTAAGATTCTTATAAAAACAATAAGAAATCTGGAGGTTAGGCAGAACCTCGGATAATGACCCCCCTCTTATGGTAACAAGACCCGGAACGACAACGGTCTACGCATTTAGAATTTGTTCCTAGAATGTTAGAACACTCTACACTCCAGCTACTTACTTACTTACTTACTTATTTACTTACTTACACTCCAGGTGCAACTCAAAAACTTGAAACTGTCCGTATAAGGCAGACATAACTGCGATCCAGGAAATACAATGAATAGGATCATGGACAATAAAAAGTAAAAAATGTGACATTTATTACAGCAGGTGTCATTAAAGAAAGCAAATATATTTGGATGCGGATTCGTCATTGGAAAATCGGCTAAGATCGAAAGTCTTGGATTTCAAGCCAATTTGTAATCGACTGGCCACATTACAAACATCAGAATAATATGTGCACACGCTGAGGAGTCTAGCAAGGAGAATTTTTACGACCTGCTGGATAGAGTCTACGGAGCCTGTCCAGAGTACGACGTCAAATTAGTACTCTGAGATTTCAATGCAAAAATGGTGAAGGAAGACATCATTGCTGGATTAGTCGGAAAGCAAAGCCTCCACATTAGATAACGGCTTCTAAACAATCGACTTTGATGCAGCAAACGAAGGAGAAGCAAGACCAGTCAATGAAAACCCAGCCCCAGCCCCCAGCCAAAGAGGTAGAAGGAGCCATCCAAAAGCTAAGAAACAACATGTCCACCGGATCGGATGGCATACCTGCGGTACTCCTCAAATATGTAGGACTTGTTTTGATGAACCGCATGCACCAGGTCATCAACAAAGTGTTGGAGGAAGAATGCATACCCACTGACTTGTAGATTAGCTCCATATGCCCCATCAACAAAAAAGGTGATCTTATGTCATGCAGAATCTACCGAGCAATATCCCTGCTTAATGTTGCATACAAAATCCTATCCAACGTACTGTGTGAGCGTTTTAAACCGTTCTGCAACACAATAATGGGCACTTATCAGTGTGGCCTTAGGCCAGACAGAACAACGATGCAGTGCATTGTGCAAATGGGTAAAAAATCATCCGAGTTGTTTCAATGCGCAGGGTTTAGAAAAGCAGATGTGCTGTCATGTGATTTCTTCAACACAGTCATGGAACAGATAGTGCGCAAGGCAGGTGTGAGCACGGAAAACACTATCTTCAACAATTCCACCCAGCTCCTAGGCTATACAGACAGCAATTGAAGAACAGGCGAAACTCGTTGGTCTTGAAATGAATGAGGACGAAACAAAGTACATGCTATCAACAAACAAAATAACATCTGTCCACCACCTACCTTGGATCCAAAGAAGATTTACCCTAGCGAACCGCTGCTGCCTCGGTTTGAAACAACTGGTTTCAAAACTCCTCACCCGAAAGACAAAGTGTCTGCTTTACAATACTCTGATTTTACCAGTCTTAATCTACGGCGCCGAGTGCTGGACGATAGTTGAAAAAGAAGAATTGATATTGGACACTTCGACGCATTTTCGGTTCCGTATGTGACGATGGCGACTGGAGAAGAATGTTTAACCAAGAACTGTACGAGCTGTACCAAGTTGTCGATATAGTCCAAAAGATCAAGAAAAGACGACTACATTGGCTCGGCCACATAGAGTGGACGACAACGCTCCAGCTATGAGAGTCTTCCCATTACAGCCCTCAAGGTTCGGGACGATAAGGAAGACCAAACCTACGGTACAAGGACCAAGTTACTGGGGATGCTAGAGCGCTTGGTTTCGGCGACTGGAGAGTGCATGCGAGAGACCATTCCCGATGGAAGGCTGCAGTATATCCGGCTGGGATCCTTAATGGATTGTGAGCCGGTTAAGTAGGTAAGGAAGTAAAAAAGTAGTAAAGAATCTTCTCGAATTTAAGGTTTCAGTTCACGTACCTACATATTTGACAAAATCACACCAACCAAAGTATTAGCGAAATGTTGACTAATTTTTTGGAAGCTAAAAAATAAATAAAAAAATAAAATAAAAATTTAAAAAACAGGCAGACAACATTAATACTAAAAAACAGTAAAGCGTGATGGTTTTTTGGGGTTATGATTTGGAAAACAAAAAACAACAACCTACCGCTTCTATACCATTTCCGGAATTCGTGACGAAATCCGTTTTAATGAAACCTGAGCTATGCAAATATGTATATGTAAATTTTGGTACAATACGTACATTACTTGAGATATCATTTAACTATTATGGAAGTTCACGTATGTTCAAGCAAAATTCGCTTTCTTGTACGACAAAGACAAAGTCTTGGCGAATTTCGAAAACAATATTGTTATTACGTATGTTGCGTGGCAGTTGGTTACATCTTTATTGTTATGTATTATTTGTATCACCTTGTCGTGTGTGGTTTGGATAAACGGTAGTGATGACAAAATCGAGAGGTTCATATAGAATTCAATGATTGCCTCGTACATATTTCATTTCTGTCAACTGTCATTAACTTCCAGCACCCATATCAGACATTGCAACAAGTACCCTTGCAAATGTCCAACTCCCAGCAACATAATATGCCCTAGAACACGTCCGAATCGGTTTGGACGGTACAAATTCCATGTAACGTCCACGAACGTAACTTAAGCTTGTGAGTACTTGTCCAATGAGCATTCAAACATAAATGTCCCTTTGATAAGAGATCTCAATACCGACCAACACCTTACGAATGTAAATTCATCTTGTAGTTGTTGCTCTTTTCTGATTCTCTAAAATTTACATGACAAAATGCGCATTCAAAGACTTTGACATTCAAGAGCGAAATCGAAGACCACACACATTAGCTATTTTATTTTTTACCATGTCAAATTGCACGGCTCAGAGTACAGTGAGTTACAAAAATAGAACACCAGAATCCATATCAGATACAAACTCAGAACCCTAAGAACGAAATGCGGTGCGGGCGGCTGGCGGGCGATCGGTCGGCGGATCCGCGATAAACATAAAAAAGTTTCCAGAACCTGAGAATCTGCGCGAAACCTACAAACAACTTGCCAACGAAACAAAACGACTGTAACAACAGCCAAAACGACGACAAAAATCCATCGATGCATTAAAAGTCCCAGACAGACATCGACGCGCAAAATTCTTTCATATACCTGGCAGTTTCACAGGATCCGCATACTAAATTTATGTGTATGAACAAGCAGCAGCGGCCTCCTCCTCTCGCTTGGGAAGAAGCAATTCTTTCAATAAATTCGATATGATCCGATTGCTACACGAACGCAAGAGATGAGAATGGAGCAAACGGAGCGATCACAAAAATCGCCGTCGGACATAGCACGACCTAAACCTAAGTTCAGAGTGAGTATCCTACCATCATCATCATCATTTGGGACATCCGAAACCATGCCCCATCGCACTCTAGCGATTTTTATACAGATGGACGGATCTTTGTTTGGCTGATCGCGCTGAAAATGGAGAATGAGGAAAGTTCGATTTCGTGTTCTCGGTCCTTGGTCTTCGGTCCAACTTGTAGGGACACCGACACCGCATCACTCAGGCACTTGGGAGTCGATGACTTCGGGCGAAGGAACATTGAACATTCATTCAAGCGGACGATTTGGAATGCTTGAACCATAACACAAGTTTTCTAATTTTGTAGAATAATCAAGGGAATCGTCTGTCGGTTTTGCACACCACCGCCGCCGCCGCCACTGTAGCCATCGAAGGACTTAGTGGGCATTACTTCTGATGCGTCCACAAAAAAAAAAAAAAAAAATATACCTAAGACACGTAAAGGCAACAAAAGCGGCAATCTCAACAGAAAGGGACTCAAAAAAAAAAAATGAGTCTTAAAAAAGGAAACCGAAAGGGGAACACTTTGGACCCTCCAGAGTGTGGGCAACGGTAAACTGGTTCCTCAAAGAAATGAATACAAAAACATAACTACGATTGCGGCCTGTGGCGACCGCGAATTCAAAAACTCCTACATGCTGATTACCTTGTGTATTTAGAATTTATTTAGGCGTTATCTTTTTAAATTTCTACACCATTTTGACACTCCGAACGACAGAAAATAAAAATTAATTTGTTTGTAAACTCTTTTTTCGCTATGCTATACATAATTTTTTTTTAAGTTATGTTGAAAGTGACGTTCCTAAATTCTCAATGCTGCCGGAATTTTCGTTATATTTATTTTTTACCAAGCCAAACTTTGAACTTGATCAGGGGTCAGCACAATGAAGTTGGTCGTTTTTCAAAAATCGTTCCGAAGCTTGTTTATCTGCATAATCCTTTCACATATATGCGGACACAATTTCAACTCGCCCGACTTAAGTTCTTTTGGGACCGAGAATTTCAACAGCCTGAATTTTTAAGAGGAACCAAACAGGTGAGTGATTTTGTAATATTTGAAAAATGTGCAATAACAAGACTTAATTTTTCGATCGAAATTTTCGGATTATTGAGGCGTTGTAATTGGAAATGTTTGTGTTCTTGTCGTTGAAGGACAGGGTATTCCTTGATAACATTAAAGCATTTAGGCGATTGATTTTCAGACCGCCATTTATTCTAAGGTAACCTTTTAAGAATGAAACATGAAAAGAAAGAAGAAACTAGTGCATTCTGACTCCTTCAACTCTTATAACAATATTTAATCTTAAAAAGACTTGCAGCGTAATGGTTATAAGCGTTGACCGATTGGAAGCCTAACTTGTGCTTTAAATTTTTTCATTTCATCTTTCATTGGCAACTACTACCTACCTCTTGACTTACTGACAAATCTTTCAAGGGTATCACTGCCTATTCTGTATTCGTCGTGCTAAAGTGTTTTTCTCAACTCAGTCCATTTGGAATCGACAAAAAATTGTAGATGACCCAAACTCTTACCATGAATTGTTAATGAATTTGCCTGAATGTCATTTTCCTACAAAAACAATCTTGCGTCACAAATTTGTACTACTTGTTTGGGTGTGACGTTTAAGCACACTTAATTCGTATCACGTCGAATAGGACGAAAATGAAGGCAAAGAGGTGCTTCAATGTAAATGGCTATTGCTTTATTCATTGAATGTCTCAAACAAAAATTTCTTAGTTTCCTGAATTTTTCGGCATTTTTGTTTTCGTGCCTCTATAGGACTGGCTTCTACTGTGCAAAAAATAGATTGTGTGGTTTATGGATTTGATGTTAATGAGTGGTTCATGTATTCACTAAAGCGCAAAGCTCTTTTTCAAATGTAATGCCTGAAAAGTGTTAATCCTGTAAATATGCAATTTCTTTATGTTTGAACACAGTTACTTACTTTAATTTGAAAACAACAAAAAACATCTAATAACTTATTTTCAGTCAGCTGCTGTGATGACCGATTGCATCCGAGAACAAGACCAAAAACGCATTGGCACTTTCACAACTGCAGTTGGATTTCAACAAATAACTCGAGATATGCTCTTGTCGCGCAATGATGTCCGACTTCGACTTGTACGATTTCGATTTGAAGATTTTTATCGAGCTATTCCGATGAAAGTTGCACTTTTCCAAAGTGGAGGTACATACAAATTAGTCTTTTTTTTTAACTGCTTAGCATTCATTTTTATGATGTAGATTTCAAAAACTGTTTCATTGATATGATTTTTGTTGGAATGCGGAACACAAGTGACTTCGACAATCAGGCGGAACGCCAACTAATTGGACGAACCCTAAGCCAACTTGAACACGAACACAAAATTCAACCACAAGTTGACAGCGCTCGGCACCGAATTCTATTTGCTGAGATTTACATGCGTTTCTTTAGAAACTATACCCCTAAGGTGCCAGTTGATTGGTCAGTTTCATTCTACAAAATTGTATCATTTGATGTTCTGAATTTTAAGGAACCGTAAAAAAACCGAAAATAAACAAGAGGTCTTGTTAGCATTTAAATTGTTTTATTTTCAAGGCTTTGGAATCTACAAGACAATATATTTACATTCTCTCTCTTCATTGAGCTTATTTGTCACCCTAACATTATTATTGTATGGCGTCACAATTCGGTGTATACTGGTTTGTGTCGAAAAGGTCGAAAATCAAAGAAAAGAGTTGGTTTCGTGTAAAATGCTGTTTCTTAATTAATTGGAAATCTTTAACGCAAATTTCTGCAACCGAGGGCTTTTTCAGTTTTCGCTCATTTATTTAACTGGCTTGTACTGTTCCAGCAATAGGTTGGTTTGAAAATTAGGTGTTACTGGTTGATTGGTTCATTTCTTCACTAAATCGCAAATTCAAATCAAAGTTTGAAATAATGGAAAAGCGCGGAAGTGTTGTTCCCCTAAATATGCATTTTTTTTGAAAAAAAGAAATCAGTTACTTAAATCTGAAAAAAATAAACGACTAACAACTTATTTTCAGTCAGCCGTTGTGATGACCGATTGCATCCGAAAAGAAGACCAACAACGAATTGCCGCTTTAACAATACCAGTTGGATGTAAACAAATAACTCGAGACATGCTCTTGTCACGCGACGATGTCCGACTTCAACTTTTACGCCTTCGATATGAAGATTTTCATAGAGCTGTTCCGATGAACGTTGAATTTTTCAAAATGGCAGGTACATGTGTTTGTTTGTGTCACATACATTTGTATAAGATCTCGAACTACAGGTTTCAAATACTGCTTCATTGATGTGGTTTTTGCTGGAATGCGGAACACTTGTGATTTTGATAATGTTGCGGAACGCCAACTTATTGCAAGAATCCTAAGCCAACTCGAAGAAGAAAGAAAAATCCAACCAAAAGTTGACAGCGCTCAGCACCGAATTTTATTTGCTGAGATTTACATGCAATTCTTCAGGGACTATGTCCCTAAGAAGCCCGTAGATTGGTCAGTGTCATTCTACAAAGTTGTATCATTTGATGTTCTGAATTTTGAAGAACCGTTAAAAAGAAAAATAAGAAAAAAACCGACAAAATAAACAAGACTTCTTGTTAGTATTAACATTGTTTTATGTTCAAGGCGTTCAAGATCTCTTCGACATCATGGGACTTTTTCATTGAACGAATAATGTTTTGATATCTCTCGTTCTCTTCGGTTAGTTTCTTTTTTTCCCTTGTCAAGAGCAAATTTTGGAATCTGACTTCAGAATAACGGCGCCAAAAATTCGACATTGTTTTCATTTGTTCTTTTAGCTCCTGCAAAAATTGATTTTCAAGATCTAAAGTTACGCATAAACATATAGTCAAACCTCTTCTGTAATATCCAACATTTTTGCAATGTCAAAGGTCAATCCTATTCGATTAAGTTCTTCAGCAGTGGTATCTACGTCCTCATCATCAGGGAAAATAAAAGGAACAACTTTTTCTTTTTCAGTTTGATATTTGCGACAACATGCAACCAGTTTAAGTAAGTTTTCTCCGTATTCTTTTCTTTTTTTCAATTTCTATAATTTGTATAAGTAAAGTTGTTCGTTTAATTTGTAGAATGTCGAATTTACCTTTATCAAAATATAAGATTCACTTGAAAGTTTTAACATTTTTTCGTGTGTCAAAAGTTTGTCATACTCCATTGATTTTTCAATTATTGATCGTAATTTTAAGAAGTAATCTTGTTCCAACTTCAATCCATACAACTTTCGATTTGATTCTGCTTCGACCCTCAATAATTCCGCCTGCAGTTCTGAGATCGTTCTCGTACTGTTTCTTTCGATGTCGTTGAGTTTCCTCGATTCGTTGACATAATTTTTTTGTCTTTGCATGAAACTAAGATAGTTTTCAGTTTTAGTAAACATCGACGAGATCACCTTGAAGTTCCTTCATAAAGTTCAAGAGTTGTTGATGCAGATCGTTCATCTTTTGGGCGGTTTTATCACGAAGGATGTAGCGAGTTTCAACCTCAGTGCTGACTTCGTTAAACAACCTTTCCATGTAGTCTTCGTATTTTTGCTTCATTCTCTTTACGTAATCGGCATTAGTTGAGTGAATAATGTTCTCAGTATTGAGCTTAGTTTTGTCTTGAATTTCTTGAATATCATCGATTTCATTGAAGAAGTCTTGAAGTAAATCTGCAGCCTGCGAATTGTATAGTTCTGTCGCTGTATCGCGAAGTATCTTATGGCAATCTAAAGCGAAAATCAAAGGTTTATCAATTTATTGTCAACAAAATGTATGCATACTTTTCAGATATTCAATTTGGTCCATATACTGGGCAAGACTTCTCTCATGCATTTCCTGAGTTTCTTCGATGTTTTTCATCATTAGTTGAATTTTTTCATCTTTCTTTTGAATAAGTCGTTCGGCTTTTTTACTCCAACCTTGAATCTCGTCTCGAAACTCTTTAACTTTGATGTCCTTGCAAATTTGTTCCCACTGGAGTTTGCCATACCTTAGGTTCTTTTTTGTCATTGCTAGTTCACGAAGTAGTTGTTCCTTGGTTATTGGTAAGGATTCGATGTAATAATTGCATTTTTTGTAAAAAAAATATCTTACCTTCATTAGTTGCTTTTTAAGGTTTATTGCAGCTATAAGTTTCAACCGCTTTCTTTCCGCTTTGCTGAGTTTTGGTTTTTTCTTCTTTTTTCCCGCCATGGGGGCATTATTGGCTGGGGCGGGGTCGGGGACGACGGGATTGGTAACGGTAGGGATGGCTGCTTTGTCAGTCATTTTTTTTAAAACAATTGAAAATATAGTTGACAAGCTTACTATAAGAAAAAAGAATCAATAAGCTTGTTTGCTTTGTTTGAGCTGTTTAAAAGGCAAACAAGCTTTTCTTACCCACTTGTTCAAACTCAATTAGAAAATCATATTTTTGTTTATAAAAGTGGATCTTTAATCATTTTGTGTGATGCATAAAACATTGTTCCAAAGTAAAACTAAAGCTCATTTTTATTGCATCAACAATTTTTTTGCTCAATGTTGACTAACATAGACGTCAATGATAAAATTGAAGTTAAGTGAAAATACAATAAAAATTATCTCCAAGAATAAATTCCCTCGAAAAAGATGATAAGAGCAAAAGTACACATCACAAATACTTCCTAGCATGGATGAGAATCAAAACAACCTGAAAAGTTTGACAACACGCCATATGACTGTCTTTTTTCAAAAATCTTGATCACTTTTACCTCAAGATCAAAACACGTTTAGCAAATTAAATTATCTCTTTATAAGTGTTTTACAATCATCTAATTCGAGCCCGATAGCCAGAAACCACAGCCACCCTTTAAGAAAGTATAACGCCTGCAGGTTTCTTTAAGCCAGTAAGTGTGTTAGTGTCTCCTCAGCATGCGTGAACAAAAATTTTCTCCCCCAACTTTGTTAGTTAGTTATGACTGCTCGCTCGATTCCATGATACTCTCCATCGACAATCCCGGTTAAGCGCATATCTCAGTTGAATGTTGATAAGTGCGCCGAACGGTTGAAATCGCGCTTCACACGTCGTCGGCCGTCGCCATCAGCCAACAACTATAGCAATGGAAAGTCTTGTTTAGAAACACGAATCAAACTGCAAATGTTGGTTACATTGGGTCTTATGGATTTTATTTCGCACACACACCGAGTGAAAGTTTTGATTTGAAGACTTTTCTTAAAGAAGTTTTAATTACAATTCGCTAGTTTAGTGACGTGCTTTATTAAACAAAAGATTTATGAAATTAAATTTGATAAATTGTGAGATTTTGTTTTGTGAACGCAGATTTTGCCAGCAAGACAAACTTAAAGAAGTGGAAACGTTAAGCCTCAACAGGTTTTTGCTGTAATATCGTTGAACAAAAAAAGGTGCTAAAGCAGTTTCTGTCTTGTTTTGTGTTTTATATAAAATTTTGAAAACAAAGAGCCATTATTGAGCTTCAATTTTGCATTTGCTGTTCAATTAATACAAAATTATTAAATAAAGCTAGAACCACGGTTAAAGTGTGATAAACAAACTTAATTATGAACATTTAATTGTAATGAGGTGAAATTTTCAAAATGTTTGAAATCCCTACAGTCAAGTTTGCGTTTTCTGAAAAACTGCAGCGCAAACCTTTCCTCAATGCTAACTCTTGAAACCTATTTAAGAAAAGTCAATATTGTTAATGGGGGCTGTATATCCCATTTATTCAGCTTATTGCAAGCTACATGCTACATCTTTTAACAATGAAGAACATTTCACAAAAAAGCATATTGTTACATCTAACCTAACTAACCTTAGGTGTCGAATTTGAAGTCATCTGGTTATATTTAATTGAGTTTCTAGAGCTAAATCAACAGAACTGTGCTCTGCTTGTCTTATGGTTCATTGTTTTCGAATTCCAAAGACTTTTTTATATCATCTGCCTCTATTAATTAGCTTACATATTTTCAAATTACAGGAGCCATAAAATATTATACTCAACAAACGTTTTTCTAATCAGTTAACGACATCTATTCAGTTGCGATAAAGAAGGTAGTTAAAATTAAATTTTTCTCACGGTTTTTGATACCGTTAATAATGCACTAAGTCTATAAGTTCTGTTAAAGTTTGCGCATTGGCGCAGTTAAGAGAGGTATACTTAGGTGACACTCACCCTTTCCTTTAAAACTAATTCACGTAATTGAGCACGCAATACTCTTTTTTTTTTTTGAAAGCAATTTATTTTCAGTGAATTTTTATTTTTTCGTTTCAAAAATATTTTTTTTTCTCAATTCTGTTAAAAGCTTTCATTTCAATGCCACAATCTCGGCAACTAGACTTCGGCAATCACGTTAGTAACTAAAAGATGTTCCCGCACGCGTTTCTACGCCATGAACTAAGAAAAAATTGAAACATTATACTTTATTCCTACACAACTAGCCAATTCATTTTGATTCATTTTATTTATATGATAAGGCAGCGTTTGCTGGGTCAGCTAGTTTCTTAAACAATTTAGCCATTTTATTAAATATATTTTTGTATCTTAATATTTTCGAGGATGTTTTTCTTTTTAAATTAAAAATTTTCAAAGCAAATATTAAACCTAGTAACAAAACAAGCAGTAGACATAATTTTCAGCTGTGATTGATGTAAAGTAAACAAACAAAAATGCCCATTTACGAAACAGATTTGTATTCACTTACGGAACTACAATTACCTACAACATTTTCCATTTCGTAGAATATCACAGTTTAAAAGAGATTACTTTTCTCTTATTAGGAATTTGCATGCAAAAAGCAATTTATTTCTCAATTCTATTGTCATTGTAAAAAAAAAAACTATTGACAGAAATCATTAAAGAGACCTTAGCACAAATCACAATAGACGCAATCTATTTCGGTTTATCTAATAAATTTGATTGATGGTGAACTTGATTTATTTTTGCATACAGGTAATTTTATTTAAGCATCAATGGAAACTTAATTTTACAATAAACGAAAAATGTCTGTTGTATAGTTGTTTTCTTAAATTTTAGCACTAAAGTAGTAATTTCTATAACATTACCAACATGCTAACTGAGTAAATTCTGATGTCTGTAACATGTGCTTATTTTGGAATTGGAACTTGATGTCTCATTTCCTATAATGTTAATCAATTTAATATTCTTTGAGAGTTGAGTTTGAATAGTTTAAGTTTCGTATGAGATTCTTGTATATTTCTTACTCGCATTGCTTTCATTGTACCCTTTATAACAAAACAAGTTAAGTCAATATTGTTTTTTTTAGGAATGTTAAAGTTTCTGTCATCATTGAAGGCAAACCAACTAAAGTAACATGACGATAGTGTACGATAAAGAAAAGCAAAATGGCCATCAAGCTGTATCGAAGGTCGTTGACAGGTGAGTACCAGAATGCAAATCTGAATTCAATTTTAACATTAATTTGATTAATTAGAATGAGATGTTGTTCACATTGAAATTGGCAGTATTTCAGTTTAAAAGTTCTTGCTTTCGATTTGCACCCACTCAAGGGATTTTTATACCATTTTTATGCCAGAGACACAGTGAGTGCATTAGGAAGAAGGGAAGGGTTGGAAAGAAGGTGTCGGTGTACATTGGTCTTAAATTCTTGAACAAACAGAGTGTGGAAAATAGTTCCACATACATTCGTGTAGTACGGCTAGAAAATGATTCCCTATATTTGAGAGTACGTCCGAAGCTGGGCTCGAGGGTAAACTAAGCGCAAGTATTACGGGTGAATTGTTTGAGGGGAGGAATGCAACTGGCTATTTCACGAGAGCAATTACCGTAAGAGTAGCGTTAGAACAAGGAGAGACACGCACGTTACGACGGTGGTCTAGAGGAGTGAATGCGTCAGTGATCTCTCTATCACCAATCATTCTTACAGCTCTTTTTTGTATTCTATCCAAGTAAGTAGCTGGAGCACCAGCCCAGAGATGTGAATTGTACTCAAGCTTTGGACGGATATAGGTTTTAAAATAATAGCCAGATCAGACGGGGAGAAAAATTTCTTGCCAGACTTTATCAAATGCCTTTGAAATATCAAGTGCATTAATCTTACTTTCTCTTATTTTGGTTCAATGTTTAAACTAAGGTATATTTATTTTTAACGCAAACTTCCAAAACAATAAAAACCACTTCAAAAGTTAAGAATACAATTTCTTTGTATAAAAAATTTCTTAAGACACAAAAAATCGGTCCAAGTTCAACACTGCAAGCTCATTTCTGTTTTATTGTTAATTTTTCACAGTTTGAAATTCGAATATCGAACAATAAGTCCAGTCATGATACAAAACTCCTGTCCAACTGACTTGTTTCTGATGCCACTCCCACAATCTATAGAAAAAAGCTATTCCGGACCACAAATCTTGAGAAACAATCCGCAATCCACTATATTCTTTAATATTTTTTTTTTGTTCTCGTTTACACGACAACTTTTCCATACAAGAATGACCAGTAAGAAAAAAAACTTGTTTCCGCATCGATAGCGTTCAGCACATTGATCTTTCAAACAAAAGTGAGAGTTTTGCGACTCCACAGTCAACGCCACCGGCATCATGTCGAATAGACCTTGAGGCAACTATGTATATTTTTACAGTTCGAATGCGATTACATATTCGTTTTCAATCAAATTCTTCATTTACATATAAAAAAACGCCTAGCGACTAAATTTTAATTCATTCTTTTTTATTTACGAACGCCTTTTTCAGCAGCAACATTGAGGAAGCTGAACCCTTAACATGGCGGTTTTGGAGGAAACGTCGTTACATTGTTGTCCTGATGGCGTTTTTTGGCTTTTTCAATGTTTACTCGTTGCGTGTAAATCTGAGTGTTGCCATTGTGGCGATGACAGAAAACCGGACCGTAGTCGCTGAAAATGGCTCGGTTTACTATGAGCAAGATTTTCCCTGGGACTCGAAGCAGAAGGGCTTGATTTTGAGCTCGTTCTTTTACGGGTATATTTTGACACAGTTTTTGGGAGGATTGATTGGTGGACGAATAGGAGGAAATCTCGTAAGTGAAGAACAGAAAACATGTATCTGAGGAAATTTGTAATTGTATTCCAAATTTTGAGGTATTTGGTATTGGAATTGGAAGCACGGCCATACTGACTTTGCTGACCCCTCTAGCAGCCGCACACAGCCTGGGAATGTTTTTGGCTGTGAGGATTGTCGAAGGTATTTTCGAAGTAAGTATTCAATTTTCTTATTTAGTGAAAGGATAGCGTTGATGATTTCTTGAAATTCTTTTAGGGTGTCACATTTCCCTGTATCCATGCTGTCTGGTCTCGGTGGTCACCTCCTTTAGAACGATCTCGAATGGCTTCGATAGCTTTTGCTGGAAACTATGCTGGCACTGTGGTTGCCATGCCTCTGTCTGGGATATTTGCCACGAAATACGGTTGGGAGAGTGTGTTTTACATTTTCGGAACTATCGGATGCATCTGGTTTGTACTCTGGGTGGTAATTGTCAAAGAAGGTCCTGAAAAGGATCCCCATTGCTCGATGGAAGAACGAGAATTTATCGAAAAGAAACTTGGAACTGCCGGTCGAACGAAAATCAAACATCCGTGGAAGGAAATTTTTACTTCGCCACCTGTTTATGCGATAATTGCATCGCATTTCTCCGAGAATTGGGGTTTCTACACACTGCTGACTCAGTTGCCGACTTTTTTGAGAGGTGAGGGTGCTATCATCAGAAGTATTAGACATTTTTAATATCTGATTCAATTTTTGTTTTTCAGACGCTTTAAATTTCAATTTGGATAAGACCGGATTCCTTTCCGCTGTTCCCTATTTGGCCATGGGCATTTTGCTTGGTGTTTCAGGATACCTCGCAGATTGGGTTCAAGTCAAAGGTTATCTCACCACAACTCAAGTTCGTCGATACTTCAATTGTGGTGCTTTCCTGGCACAAACTTTGTTCATGATCTTGACAGCCTACTTCCCGGATCCTTTGTGGAGTGTTGTGTACATCACAATAGCTGTGGGTCTTGGAGCTTTTGCCTGGTCTGGTTTTGCGTAAGTCCCTCAAATTTCTAAGTGAAATGTTTACAGATGTTTGATTTCAGAGTGAACCATTTGGACATTGCTCCACAACACGCGAGTGTCTTGATGGGAATTGGAAACACTATAGCCACAATTCCCGGTATTGTAAGCCCACTTCTTACAGGTTACATTGTCCAGGAACAGGTTTGTACTACTTTCCTTACAGATTTCGAGATACTCATCAAACTTGATTCATTTAACAGAGCACCGATGAATGGCGAGTGGTGTTCTTCATTTCTGCTGCTATCTATTGTGTTGGCTGTATTATCTATTGGCTGTTTGCTTCTGGTGAGCTTCAGGACTGGGCTAAGAGCCCGGAACAATTGGCCGCCGAGGCCGAGACTAGAGCAGTATTACGAGCAGGACATTCTGTGGTTGGTTATACGAACGAGGCTGTGGAACTAAAAGAATAAGTTAATAATTATGTATAATCGTACTTGCCAATTTAGGTGTAAAAATTGTATTGAAGTTGTTAATTTTTTGTTTGTGATAGGTTAGATTAGTGATTTTATTTAAGCTTAAAAGTGCAATAAAAACCGAAAATATTCATCACTTAATTAGTTCAGAAAGCCTCTCCTGACTGAACAAACAATTGGGAAGTCGCTATCGAGGCGGTGTTGTGTTGATTTTATTTTGTTTACAATTGAGTTTAAAATGTAAATAATTTGAAGAAGGGTTAAAAATTTATGGCCGCATGCAGTTTTAATGCATGCAATTAAATTCATTATTCGTATTTATCATTAATCATAAGATTTTTGGGTTTATTGGCCTGAAAGTTTACGTTAAAGAATGTCAAGGTTGTTAAAATTTTCATAAATTTATTCTACATCCGTCCATATGCATTCTGCTCATTAAATGTAATTTATTTTTCTTTAAAAAATATATTTTTTAATATAATACGGCTTGTTAAGAAAATGTAATCTATCTTTGACACATATCCCAAAGTGTTTTCTTATTTAGTCCGAACAAGTCGACCATCTGTATAGATGTCAAAGAAATACTCCCAGTCTATTTCGATAAGTTTATGATATCTCAACTCTTATAAATTTAACTTTTAAGACCACCTTAACAATTAAAAAGCAAAGTGGGACGCATTTGCAAAATACGTCTTTTGTTAATGAAGACGTGTTAATAGGCCACTTTATTTTTAATATTTGAAAAGATTCTAAAATAAATATTTTCTTCTGCCTAGCAGCACTTTGTATTGTTTATAAAAAATCACGATATTTAAAATAATTTTGATAAAAATATTCCGTCGAGAAATTTCTCACAATGATATCCAACGGATTTTTTCGTCATTCTTGATTAAGAAAATTCGCATATTTACATTTAATTCGTCGTTGTCAAATATCTGACCCATTTCACAACGCAAGAAAATAAGAAAACAAATATCGTCGATTTCTTAGGTGTTTTTCTCGGCTCACTTAAAATCGGCAAAAAACCTATTTTATAGCAAAAATCAAACACATTTTCTAAACTGCAAAATTTTTAAAATCTATTTTCGTGACCAAGTTCAACGAACCTATTATGCCAAAACTCTTGTGATTATTGTAAATGCCTTACATGACAACTTAGACAAGCCAGAGCATTTAGATTATCGATGAACAAATAATCTCTTGACAACGAATTCAGACGGTTCCGAGTTGATCAATACATTTAAATTATACAATCTGGCACCAATTCGGTAGACTTTTTTAGTCAATTAAAAAGTAATTCAATTTATTTTTGGGAAATTTTATTTGTTGTCCTTCACCAGTCGAATAAAATTGAACAATCAAGTAATTGGGTATTCGAACAAAGGATGCTAAAAATATAAAAATAAATTTGGCATGGTTTTTTTGTTATTTTATTTATTTGGCAGTGAAACTTAAGTGAGCTCTTAAACTTTTCAAAATGCGCTACAAAGAACAAAGCCGCCAAGATGAAGACGCATTTTGTGGCTAAGATAAAAATAAGATGTTTTTACAGGTGGTTTAGTTTTATATATATTTAAGTTTTACACTTAGCAATCGATTCGAAATGCAATAGAATGCTAGAAACAGTGATTTTCAGTTATGGCATCTGTGTTAAGAAAGTGGAACGTGACTCATTTTGTTGCATTGGGCACAGATGAAGTGAAGAATTTAATTGAATTAATAGGGAAGACACTAGAAATTTTTCGTAAATTTAATGTGTCATCTGGAACAACTGGTTCGCAACACCATCTATTATAAATAATATAAAAAATTGTCTGTTTTCAAACTGAATATAAAAGTCCATATCACGCCTGTGAAGTGAGTTTCTTCTGAGCTCAAGAGACAGAATGAAAACAAAATTATAAAACATGTTAGTATATGATTTCAAAAAAAAACATTTAACAAAAATAAGAGCCTCAATTGAACATTTTTTAAGAAGTAAATACATATTTGTAACGAAGATTTAGGGAAAGCAATTAATCATTCATTTTAGAAACTATCAATCAAACATTTTTTTTGCAAAGTCTTGTTAATGGATAATGTTGAAAACTCAAAACGTTCTTGACCAATATTTTTCCTTCTAGATAAAAACAAAATATGAAAATGTCTGACCTACTTAAAATCAAAACATGAGTTTCTCTCCTTTTTACATTTAACGTTGTGTTTTTGTTTCCAGCACAGTCAAATGGATATGTTGCATAGAATGCGTTTCAAACGCTAACTAATTGCCATAATTGAGATCTTTTTGAAGTTCTTGCGAAAAGCAAGAGCAACGAAATCGAATTGGCGCCAACATCTGTTCCGTGTGCTTGCTGGAAATAACATAATTCTTAGAAAAGAAACTTTTAATTAGTTTTTGCTCGAGTACTGCACTTTGCAACATATTGCGTTGTAAGCGAACATTTTCGAAAAATATTCAATCTATTGATATGAAGAATGTTTACGGGATTAAGTAGGTATTAAGAGGATTGTAAGAATATTTAATGATTGTGCGGGAAGGTTGTTTGAATTCGATTTCATGGAAATAAATTTTGCTTCTGAAGATTTTCCTTCTAAGAAGTTGAAGCAGAAAAAACAACTGATACTAATTTACAAAAAAAAGTTTTAAAGTCATCAAAAACCAATAACTTTATTGTTGAGCAAAATAATGTTTGTTTCCAAAATTCTCCTCTATAGCTAGCTTGCATCATAGCAATATTATACTAACCATTTCACTACCAATAAAATTTATCAATTCATATATTCTAGAAAACAAATGCTTCGAATAATAGAAACGGACCGAAAGAATGTTTCACTAATTTGTTGAGTGCCGGTGTAAGAGTCGGCTGTTCTGTTTTAATATGCCAATTTCTTCAGAGAAAACAAACAGCCTACAGCCGACAAAGTAAAATTGGGAGTACTACCTTTATCTAGTGTTTTCGTGTTTTCTTCTATTCAGGAATTCCAAAAATTTGCAATTAATCTCAAATTTTTGTGTTACTTCTCATTCCTGGCAATCGGCCAAAAAGTTTCAAAACAAAAATTCCTCAACAAAAGTGGAAAATATTCCCAAGATCTTAAACAGTGGTGATACTTCGGCAACACCGAAAGGAAAATGAAAAATGAAATAGTTTATAGATTACAAACTTGCATGATTTGGATAGGGGCTTGTCGAAAGACAAAGTGTTAGTAATCCAAAAACGTCACTTTTGCATCTCGAGGGAAATCCATTTATTTATGAGCCAATAAAAGTCATTACCTCCTCGTCTCCTGCCTACTTCTCTTTACACGCTCGCTCGGATCGTCAACTGTTTACTATAAAAATTTGACAGGGACGCTGAAATTTTGCCATTCATACAAAACGATTCTGCCATATGCACCCCGAACCGATATGCGAGGTCTTGAGTGAGATGTGATGACGCCTCAAGGAGTTTGGTCGGCAATATCTTATGTGGAAGAATGTTTTGCACACGCGTGTGAGTGTCCAGAAATAGAGAAATAGAGGCAACACCAGACCAGGTACCTTGGCGTCATGTCGTGCGTTTTCGACATCGTATAGTCGACAGTTCGGTCGTTATTTCAAAAATGCATTCCATGCTTCGGAATTCTGTATATCGTTGTGCTCTAATGCATTTTCTGATTAATTTCGTGCAATGAAATTAATAACGAATGTGTGGCAAGAGATGGCTTTGGAATCTGTGTGTTTTCCGGCGTTTTATAGATTATTGTCTGGGGCATCGGCTTGTGGTAAATGGGAAGGCGACATATCAAGCAGGCGCCATATGAAAATTGAGTGAAACATTAATTTATTGTTTTCTGGAGGAGAGAGTTTGTTGTCGATATAACATTTTGATGTTCAATGGAAAATGGACATATTTGTATTGTATCTAATTTTAGCGAACTGACGGGTCTCTTTTGAAAATGTTCACAACAAAAGTATGTACAAAAATGAGGAAAGTAAATATTCGCACATTTTTCTTGAATGTTTCACACCTACGTCTGCCAATTTTTGTTTATTTTGAAAACTCAATTATTCCACACACGTGAGAAATTTAGGAAGCTCACAATTTGTCTAAACAAAATAATTAGTTTCTATTGATAGGTCTCTACGGAGGATTCAGTAAGTAAATATTTGTTAAAAATGTTTTAAATAAAATAAAGTTGTTTGCTCATGCATGTCCTCGCCTGGAATCCTGAGCGGGCACGTATCAATAAGAAAAAGGGACCTACTTATTACTACTTATTTCAAAAATATCTTAAGTTTAGAACTATGATATGTTTATTTACAGAAAAGAATTTAAATGACTCCGACTTTCACGAATCCTTTCTATACAAAAATATTCTGCTTGTGGCATATGGCGTATGCGCAACATTTTTTCTCATGACTTTGTTTTCAATTTTTCAAATATCAACATAGTCAAGAGATAAATTTTGATGTTTAACAAATATTTCGAAAGTCTTCCTGATATATTCTCCTGAGTAGCTATTTTTTATTGTAAACGAGAAACAGACACACGGAATCCGATTAATTTTCAAGGTCTATTTGCTCAACAAAAAAATTCCTTACAATCTGAGTGGAAATTTTCAAACTGTCGATAAATAAATAGCGTACAAAGAGACAACAAACTAAATTGATTTTTTTTTTGAATTGTCATTTTCAATTGACAGCCACCTGTTTATTTCACTTTTCCCCAAATGTACCACAAAATAATTCGAGAAAAACAACAACCTTTCTGCCTTTACACATTCCTTACAGACTCTTAGCCCAACCCCCACGACACTTCCAAATAACAATGCACAAAAACACCGGTGTGGTCCAAAAAAATACACAGTTTTTTTTTTTGTATTCAATCCAACGGATCCGAATCGAAATGGAAAAGAAACACTCACTTTTTTTCGCGTTTATGTTGTTGGTGTTCCTTGCCATCTGCACAGCCAACAGAGTATATGTATCTTGGCGCTAGCACTATAAAATCGACTGGTTGCAAGCCACAAAATGTTGGCCAGTTGTTTCAGTCGAAAGGTAGACGCTTAGCTAAAAAGTTGAATGGTGAACGAAAAAGAATATTTTTGAGTTGAAAACTATCTAACCGGAAAGAATACATTTTGAAAGACATAAAATTTACGTAAAAAAAACGAACTTTGGAATTTGAAAAATTTACAAAAAATCTTTTATAAGATTTTGAAAAAGATTGAATTCTTAAATTAAATACTTAATAAAAAAAAAAAAACAGCAAACATGAAAGTGTTAGTCAACCCAGTCGGTGGTAATTTATCGGAAGAAATTTGCGTGGGAGAAAATCCGGATAAAGGAAAGGCAACAGATATCCACGACATCTTTGGAAATCGCGAAGTTGAGAAGAAGGATTGTGTACAAAGGTAATTCAAAATCTTTGATCTGACTTAGAGTTGGAAGCGAAATGCATTAGTTACATATAAATAGTAGGGAGTTATAGGATGTAGAGGCAGTCAAAAATGTTTATAGATTTTGTGTGATTATAGGATGAATGTGCGAAAATTGAGCTAGGTAGTGTTAATTAATCATGTAGTAAAATCGCTGCTCACATAAGAATTTAAATGACAAACCAATTGGAAATAGGTTTTTTTATTATGTGATCAGAAGTGACGTACAAATTTTATTATAACAAGATTACATTTTTGGAATCAATAGCCAGTCGACTAATTATTATTTTAAAAAAAGTTTATGTTTAACAGATAAGACAAGGTAGTTAATACTTATCTCAAATGGACTTTCAAGAAATATAAAAACAAGTTGGGACAGTTCCAAATATAGTGCAAACAAATATTTTGTTTGCTCATGCAAAAAAAAAAAAATCGAGTCTTGTTGGGTAATATTTTAAAGCAAGGTAAAAAAAAGTATGTACCTAAAATAGTATTTTTTGTTTGAGTCAAATATAATTCTCAGAACTAACGTTTAACTGTTATAATTATTTGCCGAAAAGATAAAAAAATTCTTTCCTTTTATAGAAATATTTACATAAGCCCACAGTCAGTCTTTGTCCTACCCCAATAATTTCAGTTACGTATTTTTCGTTACATTAGTATTTCAAAGTGTCATTAAAAGTAGACGTATTGATTCGAAGAACATTTTTAGAACTTCAAGCAAGGTTGATGTTAAGAGTTGATTATGAACTATTCAACTGTTACTCGATTTTCAAGGTTGTTCTTAACGTCACTGATGGAATAATAATATGTCACTGAGGAGAATGGCGCCAGGCACGCGAGCACTCCAGCTCATGTAGTCGCATTTAACTTATTTATTTTTCGAATATAATTTGCAGTTAAGTTATTTGTTTTAAATTGTCTGTACTCTGTTTCGTCTAAATTTTAAATGTGAATCGATGACATAACGAAGCCGGTTTGAGCTGAAGTTGAGATATAAAGAGCGCAAAACGAGCTGTTTATTTTTTGCACAAAAGCGTATTGCGTTTTCCATAGAGACATTCTTGAAAATAATAGAAATTCGATTGAAGGCCTTGAAAGCGATAACATGAAATCATAATACTTGGTTTAGGTTCAGTAATTTTCAATAGGCTACCGATTCAAATCATTGCGTGTGAAATTCAATAGGAATTGTTTTAAAGAAGGCTGCGGTTACAGTATAGATTTCACAAAGAGGAGCGACTGTAAACAAAATTAATATGTGCTTGACTTTGTATAAGATTAGATTGTGAATGAGAGGAATTTAATAACATTCATATTTTGGTTAAGTTACACTTTTGAAGCGGAATTTCTTGAAAAATACAAACGTTTTCAATCTTAATTGGAGTACTTTGACTCATAAATAAAAATAATTCAGCACGATTAGTAAGTAGTGCATTGCTGGCATACCTTAACGGTACGTAGGCGCTGGTGGTGGTTGCGTTTTTGAAAATCAATCTTTGCGAATTTCCTCGTGCATTTCATCACAATGACAAACCATCCTTCTCATTGAGATCAAACACCTGCAAACCTGAAAAATATAGAAATCTAAAAGTTCGACACCCACTTTAAACTCTAGACAGACATCCTATTTCGAAACCAATAGCAATCTTGTTGTTCTCACAGCCAGACGTAGGAATTTTTCAAAGTAAACGAACTAATTCCGCTGTTTTCTGAATGAATTTTCAAGTTTTTGTTTTTCTTCGTCAAAGTTAATTTGTTTATATTTTCAAATATTTGAAAAAAAAAAGAAAAATGGTTGTTTTCCCTTGGCATGTGGAATTTCTTTGTGTTTCATAATTTCTGTTTTTGGCGCCAGAGACTGAGGCTAAAAATAAACATTTTCTGTTGTTTTGTAATGTAAACAAAACAATTCAAAAAATTCAAATAAATAAAAGAATGTATTAGTCATCCCTTGGCAATAAAGTATAGTTTCCTTGAAAATGAATGATCTGATAGGTGGGTCCTAGCCTCAGTCGTAAATGTCACGAACAACGAAAGCGGAAAAATACTCGAAAGAACTTTTTTTTTTTGCCAAGGTTAACTCGTTAAATTGAAGGCCAGTACATTTCTTTGAAAAAAAAAAATGAGAAAATTCCGCATCTTCTATCGTAAGACCTGTAAAGAAACACAAAAATGTCTGTGTTTATAGGTTTTCTTTTTGCACACACAATTTTTTAACAATTAAAAGACCAACATATTTTCATTGGCTGAATGTAAATAATAATATGATTCGATTAATATTTCAAATATTTTAAATAAATTAAAAAAAAGTAAATTTTCTATGAAACATTGACTTGAAAAAAACAACAAATTATTTTATTCAAAAATATTTGATTTATTCTTAAACAATATTCTACAAAAACTATAATTCAATGGACATACCTGCTTTTAAAATATTATTGTTTCCTTTTTCATATAAGCAAGAAAAGGCATTTTCTTAATTATTTCATAAACATGTGAAAAGATTTAATTTGTATTTTTATTTTGAGACCATATTCGTATTTTTTAAATAAAAATTATCATAACATAAAACTATTTGTCTATTTTTGTTTCAGGTGTAAATTGCTTTTGGTAATTATCCTGCAATTTTATTATTTAATTTTGAATTAATTGAGTGACAAAAAGTTTGTAATGTTGATGTAATTGCAATTTTATAATTATTTTGTGTTTCTTATACAAACATATCTACATTCATATTGTGTGATTACTATTTATAGTCACACTTCAAAAGCAGGATGTCTTTTAAAAATACAAAAACACGTGCTGTTGAAAATAATACTCTTATTTTTTTTTCAAATATTCAAGGCTACAACAATACATCTTCGTCTTTGTCAACACAAAGGTGAAACCATTCATGAAATTGTTGAATAAGTGCTGACGAATATATTTTCAAAAGCGTGCGCATTTTGGTGATCAATCAAATTCAAAATGTCAAAATCATGTTTTTATCACTTGAGAATTTTTGTTTTTCCTTGGACTTAACATTCAGAAAAACAACAATATTTTTTTGGCAAAAACCCATAAATGTATGAAAATAATTGTTTTTCAATATTATTGAAAGTATTTGATTTGTCTTTCTATAAGCACCTACTAAACTGCGCTGTGCGTTCTTTTGTTTGACATTCTGACAGATTTTCTTTTTGAAAAATCACTTTTCTTTTAAGAATTTAAGGCTGGTATGTACATTATATGTGGTATGTGGACATTTGTTTATATTTATGTTTCCAAGTTTGATGATAAGTGGTGAGTGTCTCAAATTTTGACAGCAATTTGAGAAATGGGCTTCTTGCTTTTGAATGAAGGTTCAATGAAAAATGTTGTTTTGAATTTTAAAAGAATATTTCTTAATTATCCTTTGATGACCTAGCAGTTGCCCGCGACTTCGTCCACCTCTTACTCATCCACCGGCCAAAGGTGCGTCTGCGACTTGTGCATCATGCCGCATGGGAATTTCGTTGAGAAGTTATTTTAAAACAGTGAACTCTCTCTAAATCGGAATTGTTCTGAAGGCTTCGTCTTCAATTATATATGATTTTCCCCGTTTAAGCTTCACATTTCACTGATGCTTTGCTCTTATTATTCGTAACTTAAGCGTAACACAATCGTAAAAATGAAATTTCTTACCGTTTTTTAAACATTTTTCACTGATTCCTATTTTTATATAGCCTAAGTCCTAAAAGAATTGTTCTATTTTAAGCAGTTCCTAAGATAAGCGCGTCAAATCGCAGAAAAATTAACATTTTTTTCCGTTTTCCACATTTTCCACTGATTCTTCGCTCCTATTGGTCACAGCTTAGTGTTAAGTAGCCTAAAGCCTTCCTCGATTAATGGACTATTTAACACTAAAAGAATTACCAATCGAACTTTTATTAACATGTCGAAATTGAGGCTTAAGTCCTTCAAAAAAACTTGAAACAATATTTGTACCATACCTAACGTGACCATACCTCTGCTTACCATGCAAAAATATAATTTAAAGAATTCATTTTCAACTCTACCAGATGGTCAGCAACATTCCTCCGAAAATTCTTCTGGTTTGACTAAGCCAAACATTCAAATTTTACTGGAGAGGCATCTGTGGCCGGCAATAACCCCAACGAAAGAAAAACACATTCCTCATGAATCATGGATTCGGGCATGTTTGGAGATTGAGTGTGCTTCTCAGCTCATCACCTGCAATAGTATTATTGTATCATAAATATTTTGAAAACACATTTTCAAAAATCTGAACCCCTCAAAAACCATACAAATTGCAATTCTAATTAAAGGAGAACGGTCAAAGAGATTCTCGAATCAAAAATCACATCAATCTTCTTGGGATGAATGACAATATTTTTTAGTGCGATAATAATTTCCATCTCACTTCACTTCATGCTGGTATGTGATGTGAACATTTTCTATTCTAGATATTCGAATTTGATTTGAAGTGCTGCTGCACATACCAACCAATATGGAAAAATTATTTTGTATGTACGTATGTGTGGGGGTGTTGTATGCAGGAATTCCATGGCAGCGGTCCAAGTTTAATCATCACTTTCGCTAGACCGAATTACCATAATTCCTCATAGCTGAATCGCTCGATGGAAGTAAAACAAAAAACAAAAAATTAAACAGCTCATCACCATGGGGAGGACGACACTCATCACAAAAACGATGGTATATAAAGATCTAATAAAAATTGTTTAAATTTATAAAAGCATTTCGAATTTGTTTGAAATGCCGAGAAATTATAAACAAAAATTCTGTTTATTTATTTTTGAGATATTTTTAGAAATTTGAAAAAAATGCGAGATTTTTTGCGGTTTCGCCAATTAAGAGTTTATGACGAGTGGACGATGAAAGGTTATTAGTTTCATAACTCAAAAATTGCTTCAAGGAGAGTAATTGCTTTTTTTCTTTTTAAAGAGACCGGACGTTAATTAATGCCTATGCGACAGTTTTTGTCCATAGCTGGACAGTATTTAATCTCAAGAAAAATGCTCAAAATATTAACTGTATTGAATGAACTGAATATTTTGAAATAGTCAAAAATTCCCAGACGACGCATCGTCAATAATTATACCCAGACAAAAATGCCTTCATCTTTGTTTTGAAATTAGCGAAAACTGTAAAAAAAAAAATGTTTAGATTTTTTAAGGTGCTAAAGTTTTTTTTAGAAAAATGTTTGTTTGTTTTTTAGTTGTTTAATTTTTCCTACACTCACTTTCTTCAAGGAAATAAGCTTGAAATTAAATTATTATTTCAAATTCCTTAGGTACATTTTAATAATTCATAAATCAAGAAAAAAAGAAACAACATTTTTGAACTCTCCACTGTGTTCAATGTCATTGTGTTAATAAACATTTTTCTGCGAAATTAAGAGGAGAGCTCGTTGGGGCAGGGAATTTCACCTTAATCAAAAACATTTAAGCAAAATAAAAAAATAAAAATAAAATATATATATTGAGATTAAATCTCAGAAGTGTTTTCTATTATAAGACAAGTAATCAGTGACTACATTAAATACGCCACAAATTTGGTTATGCTTTCTGGTCCATCATCCGAACACGTTGTCGTGACTGCGTGATTAATTCTTTAAAACTTTTTTATCTTAAAAAAAAAAAATTGAAAAACTAAGGAAAGTGAGTTTTTGTTTTCAGAAACGACGTCACTAGTTGTGATTTGTGAATAGGAATGTTAAAGGCACGACTCAATTTATTTGAAAAGTTCTTGTTTAGTTTTTGTATACGAATGATGCGTGGGATGTTGTTGTTTTTTTTCTACCGATTTACTGCTCTTTTTGTAGAATTTTCAGGTGATCAAAATATTTTCGCCACCAAATTTTTTTGTTTTTGTTTTTATTTTTGATGATCACATGATGAGAAAGTGTACAGATCATTTACTTATTTTTTTATTGCTTTGGAATGGCGCCTGTTGTTTTTAGTCATGTATTTTGTTTATTTTGGAAAAAAAGCACCTACAATATTTGTTTTTTCTTATTTTTCTTACAGTCAAATCCAACATACCCCATTTCCTGGCATTTCGGAACTACTGCCAACACTCTATCTCTGCGGAGCCGGTATGGCCATGCCAAACATTCTGGACAAGCTCAACATCAAATTTATCATCAATGTTGCCCCCGAACTGCCCGATACTCCATTATCCGATACCAAGCCGCTGTATCTTCGAATCGACGCCCTCGACAGGCCAGACGTTGATCTTAAATGCCATTTCCACGAAGTCGCTGACATGATCGAAGAAGTCAATCAACAAGGAGGAAAATCTCTAGTGCACTGTGTAGCTGGGGTTAGCCGTTCAGCATCTCTGTGCTTGGCATACCTCATGAAATACCGAGGAATGACACTGAAAGAAGCATTTCACCATGTCAAGGCTATTAGGCCGCAAATTCGACCAAACAGTGGATTCTTCCAACAGTTGAGGGAATTCGAAGAGGAACTCCGAGGCAGTTGTTCGGTGAAAATGATTTATGTGGAGTCGCTGGATCGTGAGGTTCCCGATGTTTACGAGCCCGAATACAGGGCTATGGAGGAATTCTACCAGCGTCACCGTACATTTAAGAGGCGTTAGACATTTTTGGATTAGAAGAATTTAGTATAGATTTAAGGCATGATTGACATTATGTAGGAAACCCCTATAGGATCTCTAAATTAAAAATTCCCCTAGGTTAGTGCTATTTTCGGATGTTGGGTGGATGGAATGATACGCAATTGTATCGATGTGATGTTTATTTTTATATTTCCATTAGTGTAAACATTATTTGATATTTTTTTAATATTTAATTTGACTTACAAAATGTTTTGATTTACTAAAAATATTTTTAATAAATTATTATTATACACAAATTATTTTGTTGATTTTATTTGTTTACGAAAATTTCGATGAAAATTACGAAATTAAGTAAATAAGACGGTGTAGCTTTGCCATAGCCATACAAGAAATCAGAACAAATGAATTTAAGAGGAAATCAGAACATGAAGTTGGTTTTTTAAGAAAATAGCCTTTAAACGTTTGAATAGCGAAGGCCGCTTGCTTGAATCAATTATTTGAATTCATGTTTAAGTTTCAGGCTCTTTGATTTCAAACTCAACGAAAAATATAATTAGCTAATTGTAAAACCTTATGATTCATATCCGGTTTGGTCATTAAATGATCGAATGATCTGTGTACATGATTATAAGTAAAGCAATGGGATGTAAGCTTATAGGCGCTTTTTAAAAAGAAATAATTGCATACTTTCGTGATTTATAAACGGTCTTGGAAAGCTCGTTAAAGCTGTGGGAGGAAGTGTATTTAACGGCTTGCTGCATGTTCAGCTGGCAGCGAACTCGGCATATGCTTTTTGCTGTAACCAATGTTATGTCCTGTCTAGGACATATCTTGCTTGACATATATTGCAGTTGATTAAACTTAACCATCGTTCATTTGTTTTGTGAGACATTGCTTGACTTTCCCAAGGCACTGCTGACGCTTTGTCCCAAGAAAACTTTAGTCGGTTCCTTGGATGGTCGTTGCCGGAATCCATACGTGAGTCTTTTTTGCCATCATTAACAACTGCTGTGAGTGATTATTGTCTATTTTTTTTGGCCATAGGTTCTATATATTTAATTTTGAATCAATTATTTTGTGTTAATTAGAAAGGTTTTTTCTATCATTTCTAGTAAAATGATTTTAGTATAAGGACTTTAAAACATGTGTTCCAATATTTTTGTGTACCTTAATTTTATTCCAAATCAATCCAAAAATGTTCAAACCACAAGTGGCTTTAATATTTCGCAACATGACTAACAGAGATTCTCGGACATTGACCCACTCGAAACGATCCATCTACTTACGTCCGTCAAATTCAAATTCACTCTCATCGCAAGCCATACGAATATCATCATCATCATTCTTCCTTGGATCATAGCATATCGCTCTCGCCATACAATACCTACTCAACTATAAACTGAAAAAAAATCAATTTCCATTATGCAAATTGAAACGACGCGACGAGAAGCCATTGACCGCACGCAGAGCAAAAACTATACCTACATTTCCCATTAAAAGCCCCAAAACTGAGAACGAGAGTTGTTAGCATTCGCGAACTCACTCTTGATTACAAAAAAATGTTTGCTAATGTTTGTTTTATCTGCCACAACCAGCATAAATAGAAAAGGAAGCTCCGATAAAGCGAGCAACAAAAGCAAAAAAGCTTATCATCGTGAAGGGGCGATGACCATGACCACGCGCAAGCAGCAATTAGGAGATTTTATACCCCCGTAAATAGTGTGAAAAAGAACGATATAAGCCGAGCATGACTCTAATGGGGGTATCGACTTCCAAAAGTTCTTTATCAAATGGACGATGTGCTCATACCCGGCCGCGGCGCTGCCGCCTTCTATAGGAAAGTAGTTTTTTAAGCTTCAAAATACTAGAACAACTAGAGAAGAGGATACAACAGGGGTTTGAAATTTTTACTTTTTTTCGCTTTTGTTTTTTATGTGAACGTGAAGAGTAAATTGTTGATCAATATTTTATGATAGTTCTTTTCTGATAGAGTAGACACGCCAAGCCATTTCGTTCTCGCAAATGTGCTAATGACTATTTTGGCCAGTGCGTGATGATGTAATTTTTGACATGTCCAAACCAAGTGAATCTTTCCATAACTTTTTTTAGCCTGTGCAAAGGCCTTTATTTATGAAGTTAGCCACTGCGTAGACGCCCAAAGTTAAATAAATGCTTTTTTGGAAGTTTAACCTTGAGTTATGAAATAATGTTCATTGAACCTCTTCTGCGCGGCATTTTAATAATAGGAATATTTCACAGTCACTTTTATTATTTGTTTTCTTCTCCTCGTTTGATTAATTGTCTAGTTTGAAAGAAGAATAGAAAGGAACGCACAGTTCATAGAGGCGATGTAAAATTTATTTAAAAATCAATTAGAATATCAAAACCATCAGATTTTGTACTTCTTGACAGACAGAGCAAATAATTGCGTAAGGCGTATGAATGTCAGAACAAAATGATGGAGATAGATGATTATGAGCTTTGTCAAGTTTTTTTTTTTTTTTTAAGATAAAGGCATTTTGATCTTCGGAAAACATTCTCAAGCTTAATGGTGCTCTTTTATCACCATTATATTTCTAATTCCTTTATTTAAAGCAAAAAAAAAAAAAAAACGAAATTCACGTACCTAAAACGTACAAATATACATACAAATAATTGTGTTTTTGAATTTTTCTCAAAAACTACAATTGTGCTGACACTATTTCAATAAAAATTTTAAATTTATTGAAATAAAACATGTAAAACAGTAATTACGAAATTGCTCAGATTTTTCTCGGACGAAGAAACATTTCTTTAAGTGTGAAAAACCCGATTTGTAAAAACAGGGAAGCCGGAAACTCCAAGAATTTGGAAATCCCTAACCAGAAATCAGAAATAGCAACTTGGAAAAGGAAACCAGAAAACCGAAAACAGAAGACTGGAACCCTTCATTAGTTCCTATATAACGGGAAACCATAAATACTTAACTGAAAATAAAAAAACCGATATAGGAAACTGCAGAAAACAAGACATTTTTGGGTTTGGTCGCTGAAACATGACTTTTTCAAAATATTAGTTTTTCAACATCTAAATCTTCTGCTAAATTGTATGCTTATTATATTAACATATACATACATATCCATGCCTACAACACGTGTAGGTATTCCTCAAATAATGTTCTTATAAGAATATGCGTTATGTGGTATGCTCAAAATGCTAAGAACAGAACAAACCTATTAAATCACATCAAAAAACCAAAAAATCGTCGAAAAAAGACATGAAGAAGAAGGTGCAAACACCTCTTCCGATCATTGACCCAGTGCTTAGCTCTGACTTATGTGCCTGTTTAAATCTCAAGGCTGCGATTGCTAGAAACAACGCAGTCCATGTGTTTTTCATCTTAAGCTACATCGCCATCACCATCATGATGGAAAATGAAACTATTATACTCTTTTCATTCGAGAGGTGATTGACTTCCAAAAATGGTATTCAAAATCCACCAAAAGTTCTCTGCTGCGGTTTGGCGCAAACCCACCGATGGACGACAACGACAACGATGGAATAGTAGAGAGCATTTCACTTTTTGAACCTATTAAGAGCGATTGGATCCACAAACTACCAAAATTCTTCCAAAAAAATTTCGTCAAAGTATGAGTGAGTTTTTTCTTTTCTTTAAAAATTTGTTTAAAGAGATTTTTGATGGTTCTCTTTTCCTACATGTTGTTGTTGATGGGCTCACATCAAAAAGGTTAAAGCTCTCTTGCTTAATATGTTATATCACCAAACAGTATGTTTGTTTATTTTGTTCCATTTTTGCCGGGCCGATGATGGTTGTATCTTTTTCGTTGAATTTTTCAGCTCAAACAGAATTATTGTACACTCATACTTTGACAGTGGTATGAAATTGGGAATTCGAAAGTTTTGAATGCTAAGAGACTCGATGGCAAGCAGCCGCACTGGCGGACAACCAAATTATACGCACTTACAGTCAATTGGCATGTAATTGTTGTTGAGCGGTGGGCGATGACGATATGATGACATAAAAGAGGTTCATTCAACTTCGGCATGATCATGAAAAATTGAAGACGAAGATTTTCATTATGATGTTCGCGATATGACGGTATAATGATGAAGTTGAACTCTGCACGGTTGAGAGGTCGAGGTCTTTTGAAATTCTTACTCATTCTATACAAAGAAAATCGATGGTTTTGCACGAACCGTGATATTTGTACTTCTGGACGTTTTGAGACTTTTTTCATGACACAATGTCACCAGTGAGGGTCAGAACTGACATAGAAATTTAGCATTCTAGGTTATGGAGTTTTTCTTAATCTCATAAATTAACAATAAGATTCTTCTCATCAAGGTAACCTTTAAAATTCTTCCCCTTTAGCTAATAAATCTGTCAACACTTTTTCGAAAACAAAAAATCCAAAATAGAAACAAGAACACAACTCCATTAGAACAAACCACAAAAGAGAACCAAGAAAAGAAAGGTTCATAGCCAACAATGACTATATATACTGAACTCAACAAAGTTTAAAAAGTCCACCAAAGAGAATGGAGTGCAAAAGGCGAATGAACCCGACAGCCTACCAGGCCAAGGCACAACCATGATCTTCACCGCTCTCTTGCCGATCAATGTTGTTGATGATGTTGATGACGATGAAAGTTATGCAACGAAGAACGGTTTATATAGCAAAACACATATAAAGAGAACTCAACAAAAATATTTGGTAGAACTGCCACCTTAGTATTTTTGTTAATATTTTTATACAAATGAGTATACAAATAAAATCATTCAATTTTTTCTTACATCAATTAAAGTAAACAAAATAGTGACTGCATTCGTATGTGGTTCAAAGTTAGCTTTCAATCGATTTTTCTTATCGTTTTAACAACGTCCAAGCAGTGGCAACCCTGTTCTGCATCCAACTACCTTCTTTTGCTTCTCTTCCCAACACACACAGAGTTCTCGCTGCATTTTCTGCACAATATTACAGCAACTATATTTAACAGGAAAATGAGGAAATGGAAAATCAAAACATTGTTTACTGTACATTCACCCACTTTTCGTCAGTAAAATCTTTAAATTCACTGCTGTCTTCACTCATTCGTCGACCGATGTGTAAGAAAGTCTTTTCACGTTGCATGTCCCTCCTTCGCTCAAGCCAAAGTTGCGTCTATCCACCCTCTGTATGAAAAGCTTCCTCTGATCGTGTTGCGGTTGTTATTGTTGTTGCTTATAGATTTTTCACCTGGAAAAAACCGTTAGATGCATGCATCTACAACGCCATAGAATGGGGGGAAAATGTGAGATAACGGTAAAAAAAATGTTCCATGTTCCCGGCTAGTCAGTGAAAAGAGGTGGTGTCAGTAGATGATGGCAGAGAACATGGTAAGAACTATTCTGGAGTCGATGTTCTGCTTTTTGTTACACAGAGCCCCGTGGTGGGTGTTTTTGGCAACATTGTGCGGAGTAATTTATTAGATTAGGCTATGCAAGCAGGCGCACATTAAATTTGAGTTCACAAAATGCATTTGCTGCAGTCATTGTGTGTGTGAGGGAATATTCAAGCCGAGGCTAAAACAAAGAAAAGAATAAAAAAAAAAATGGGATAAAATTCAAATACGAATTCAATTTTGCATTTTTCTGATGGTTAAGCGCCACAGTAAATTGTAGCAAACAAAATGATTAGTTTGTATCTGCTGCACATTCTACATGAATTCATTTTTTGTTTGTTCCATTTCAGGAGCGACGCACTTGAATTAGGTCAACAGGTGAGCAAATTTGTTGAAGTGGATAGATTGTGTTGCAGATTGGGCTGGAAGATTGGTTGCAACAAGAGTTTGGTGTTTTGTTTTGTCAAATAAACGGAGGTTCACATGAATAAATTTTAGAATTCCATAGTAGAAGCTGTGACTCTGAAAAACAGAAGAGGAAAAAATTGAGTTCGACTGTCAGCTCTTTCGTTTCTTTTTTGGAAGACCATTTTATTTGTGTATTTTTAGCTTTAAATTAAGATCAAACAGAAAAAAAGTTAAATGTAGCCTCTATACATATATTTATTTTATTTAACGAAAAATATATAGTTGAGTCATACTAATTAAAAATGTATGTTATGTCTATAAACTAAGGGCATTAAGTTGGTAGATTAAGTTAAATGCTGTATCGTAAGAATGTATTTTTTCAGATTGATATCAGGCAAAATTTGATGCACGGGCATAATGCAATCCATTAGAAGTAATACCTACAATAAGCTTACTATAAGCGATGTAAACTCAGACTTTAATAATAACTGTCTATCAAAATGTCAGTTGGCCTCAGCAGTTCTCTGTTATAAGTTCAAAAATGATTATTTTCCGGCTTCTTGCATTGATTTTAATTGCAAAGAGGGTAAATGGATGTCAAAGTGAAAAGTTCCTGGAATTAATTTTAAGAATTTCCAAAATAAGTGATTCAGCAGAGGTTATTTTCATCGATGCCGACACAGAGTTTTTGGCTTATTCCATGAAATCCAACACCCAGATACCAGTTTCAGTGATCAATAAAAACCGCAAGGAAAGCATCAGACCATGCAGTAATGCTATTCTTGTTATCTGGGAAACCGGGCAGTATGGAAACTTCCGAACAGCAATAATCAATATCATCAAAAACCTTAAAAAACGAGAGTTCGTTGTGATTTGTGCAAACACTCTGGAGAGCTTAATGTGGTTCTTTTCATTATTTTATAAACTAAAATTCAAAAGAATTCTAGGAATGACTCCAAATTCTTCGTCGTATGCTTATCTTCCGTTCACTGAGAAGAGAATCCAAGAACTCAATGATAATTCAGATAATATTCCTCACCCTCTGAAGAATTTAAATGGATTTACAATTAGTACAACTATTGTTCCCGATTTACCAAGATGTTTTTGGTATCCAAAGAAAAATGGTGAACAAGATATTGGAGGAAAGTATGGTCAAATATTTGTACAATTCTTGAAAAGACATAACGCCACTTTTAAGGAGAAAACTATCAAACTTTCTTCGACCTATATCCCGAATGATATAAAAAATCTGATTAAGAGTAACGACATCGACTTAAGCATGAATTCGTTTCGGCCTCTAAATACCGATGAGTATAGTTATCCGGTATCAGTTGAGGAATTTGTTATTATGGTCCCCGTCAATGGATTTGTTTCTTCACATGAGTACGTTCTCAGGCCGTTTTCGCTAGCTGTCTGGCTATGTATCGGATGCACGGTTGTATTTATCGCACTTGCAAGGATATTTCTCGATAAAGTTACAGTTTCTAGTTTCAATACTTGGAATAGTTTCAGTGATGCTTACTTAATTCTACTGAATTTTCCTACCGAGCGGCCAGTCACTTCGAACTATCGCTTCATTCTTGTGGTGCTCTTGTTTGCTTTCATCATTGGTCGGTTATTCGTAGCCCATTTTCAGTCGTTTTCTGACGGTTTTTATTAGAATTAAACAATTCGACACCATTCAGGACCTAGTTGACAGCAATATTCCATTGAAAATTTCAAACTATCAGTGGGACTTAATTAAAAATGACTCTCTTCCAGAGGGTTTGAAGAAAATTATCCGCCCTACTGTCTTTTCGGATTATGTCATAGAATTAATGTATACGCCCTTTACGAATTCTTCCTACACGGCAGAGAGAGACAGGTGTTCGTTTTTTATTGAGTCCAGTGGAAAAGGGCTATTTCGAATATCTAATGAAGTTATTAAGAAATATTTCATTAGTTTTATGTTGCCGAAACATTCTATACTTAAGGACAGTCTGGATGAATTCATCATAGACGTGATGGGAACTGGCTTGTATCAAAAGTGGGACTCGGATGTTACCTTCCAAGCAAGAGCAATTGGTTTCAGATCAACGATGTACAAGGATACAAATTCGGAAGCGAGTCATGTATCGCTGACAGTAAATCGCTTGCTGTTCGCATGGAGTATATTGGGGATAGGTTTTTCGCTATCAATACTTGTGTTCTTTTTGGAATTGAGATTGCAGTACAGATTAGATTGTTAAGGTTTTTGTCATTATCAATAAATATTATGACCAAAACATTTTTCAGACAGCAGAACAATATTTTATCTCAATTTTTTCAGCTTGGATTATTTTTTATTCCAAAAAACAATGCAAGTACAATAAAATTTGATGTAGGTATACAGTAAACCTCAAATTATTGTTTAAAAAAAAGTTACGAATCAAAGGAATTAAATTTTGTCAAGAAAAAAACTTTGCGTATATTTATTTAAATTTAAATTTTGAATTAATATTTTTACTTCCGCTGCCCATTGTGAAACAAAATGTTACTTCGGTCCGCAAAAATTAAAGTACAAACAAAACTTTAATAGCTCGGGATCTACTTGGACGTTGGTTGTTTGGTTTGGTAACAACAATCGAAAAAATCTGAATTTGTTTGTATTCCCCAAGTCAGTGTGCCTTAACATCACGCGTTTTACGTTAACTTCCAATCAAATATCAGTCATAATCGAAAAGAAATAACATCAACTTCCTCTCTAAATAAGCTTCGTGGTTGAAATTGTATCCGAATACGAATGCGTCAGAATTCAAACTTTTCAATTAACATTAATTTAACATTTTCTGGTGATTCATTGTATTCTTTAAACTTATCCTTTTCACTAAAATTTAATCGTCATGGCTACTAAATGCTGCCAATATGAGTCATACCGCTGCAGTCAAGATACAAAAAAATATATAAAAAGTGCGAATATGATTTCGAAAATAATGTTGTTCCATATTTAAGAACTCTTTCGTTGTCTTGCCTTAACATAAAACTCACTCTCAGCAGCCGCACACATCACATTCACACACCTGTATGTAAGCCACATTACGCCAACATTACCGCCCGCCGCCAAAACTATCGGTATATACAATTTTGCGACTAGAATTGCGGAAAAAAGTAGCAATCGCAAGTGCTCGCTACTTTCTTCAACATCAATTCGTGTACCAATTTTTTTGATGAAACATCGAAAGCGAAATGTTTGTTTTGTGTCTATCTTCGTGTTCATCGCCTGTCATCACGTTTTGCATTTGTTTTTTAATCTCCAGCGCACAAAATGGCATGAAATCAATAATTAATAAATGGGTTTTTCCCTGCATCGAGAATCTGTCCGAATGTGTCAAAATATGAACCCGAATTCCCTTCTTACCGATTGAAGCTCAAGAAAATGTTCATGGTTTCTAGGCAGTAATACTTTTCGAGGCCTAAACTTTCGGTTCGTTATGATGAGCAAGTGATTTATAGACTAGACAAATCGTTTTAAAGTTTCATCACCGTCTTAGAGCAAATTCAGAGATGAGGTTTTGTAAGATTCGCGGAAAGCAAATGTGATCTCGATTTCTATCGCATTGAATCTATACTTTTTTGTACATACAATCGAAAAGCACGTCATGTCTCTAGGAAAGACGAACGACTGTGCGTCGTCGTCGCCGCGCGCCGCCGCGATAAGCGACGCGACGTATTAGAAATTTTACTTTTTTGTGCCAAGAAGCAATTAATTTCTTCTTTTTCTGTAGGTCGGCCGTTTCATTATCGATAGCTATTGTGATATGGTGGCTTTTTGCAGCGGAGGCGGAGGAGAAGAAGTAGGTTTGGCAGCACGACAGTTGAATCAGTTTCTGCACACACAGTGCAATGGCCATTCATGCTTCAGCATCATGCCATCGCTTCGATTGAGAGTGAGACTCCTCACATCGTCACTTTTGGGCACGGTCGGATAACGATTGGGGAAAAAGTAACTCACTTTTATGTTACGAGTATGATATAGAGTCAGGTGGATATTGCTTAAAGATTTATTTTATGGATGGCTCTGAGTGCGTGCGATTTTTGGATTTTGTTTTCGATTTTTTTCCAAATGGGTTTGCCTCCTACGTTTAAGTCTTTTTAGACCAGACAGTCTTGAGGGGGAAAAAAAAACTTGTTGTTTACTTTTGCCTGGCGGTCGTTGTCCCCGATTTTGACAAATTGATTGATGAATATGAGAGTAATTGATGTTAATTACATTTTCTATTCAAGTTTTGTGAACATTCTTTTACTCGCGACATTTCAAAAATATTGCACTCTCTAAAAAGAAAAGAAATAAATTCTTTTTCACACATTTCACACTTAAGCGAGTGCGGAAAATTTTAAAAATGAAATGAAATTAAATTTTAAACAAATATTTCCATCTGTTTTTGTGTTTCTCGTACTAGATCTCCAAAAATTTACAAAAACCAGTCGAATTGATTTCTAAATCCATGTACAAACTATCTTAACCTACCCCTTCTAGTCAGAGAATATAATTTTTTCAGGTTTTAATTTATGAGAAACTAGATCCTACTCGTGTCCATAGTTTTAATATCATCTTTCACAGTAACTGCCTCTTCCGAAGTACTGACAAAACTTCCAAGAGTATCAATCTTTCATGAAAAAATTGCTTCTCAACTTTGCCGTTCGGGATCGACGTTAAAGTATAGCTCACCTCAATTCTTCACATGCACTCAGAGAATTGATAATGAGTGTAAGCCACTTAGGCCAAGCCTCATCAGGAGCTGTCGCGCCCCTCTATTTATTTATATGAAAAAGTAAATTTTCAGTTCGTAAGTGACTAATGGCATACATTTTTTAGATCCTTTATTAATTTTATCGGCATGAGTCCAATTGAAAGAAAAATAAAATACCCCCGCCAAGTCGAGCGCGAAGCAAACACTGCCATACCATCCCTTACTGCATCCATTTCGCCGCATTTTCAGGACCCTATTTCAGAACCTTTGGATAAGACTAGAACGCTAAAATTCTCGCCATTCAGTAAGCTAACTTAAAATATTTGAAAGTCACACAACATTAACTAAAGGGTCCGCCATCTAACGTTTTTTTTCAACTAGTGCTTATTTTGTGAATGGTAACACTTTGGTCATGTCTGATTTGACAGATATTATTATTAGTGTTATCCTTCCGGTGAACGAAAATGGTTGTTATACAACGCTGGCTGGAAAATATTGCGACATTACTTTTAAAATCATGGAAATGTGTGCGAAAATTGCGTACGGATTTTGGAAGAAGAAAAGCACCATCAGCTCCGTATATTTTTTTTCTTGTGAAAAAAGTGAAAAAACTGGCATCCTTATCAATAAACCAAAGCGTGGAAAGCCAAAAACAGTGCGTACACCCGAGAATATTGCTGCTGCGGCAGAAAGTGTGCGTGAAGCGCCATCAACATCAATTCACCGTCGTTCTCAATAATTGAACATTTCGGAGACATCATTGAGACGAATTTTGCATAAAGACCTTGGTATGACACCATATAAAGTCCAATTGGTTCAGGAGTTGAAGCCAACTGACCATATATCCAATGCGTTTTCGCTTCGCTAAGTGGGCCTGCGATCGACTAAAAGAAGATATCGATTTTGCCAAAAAAATCATCTTTTCAGATGAAGCTCATTTTGATCTTGGCGGGTATGTAAACATGCAAAATTGTCGCATTTGGGGCACAGATACACCCAAAACGAGTAACTGTTTGGTGCGGACTTTCGTTCTTCGAAAATGAGCAAGGAGTGGCCGTTACAGTCAATGGCGATCGTTATCGGGCCATATTGAACAAATTTTTGTTCACAAAAATTGAAGAGGAGGATATTGGCAACATTTGGTTTCAACAGGACGACAGCCAAAGCTACACTTGATGTTTTGCGCCCTGAGCTGATGTCGCTCCGAGGTGGCCGGAGCTGCGATTTGATACCATTATACAATTGACGCTTTAAAGCTGCACACAATCGATAATGTGCTTAAAAATTGGACCGGTCGGTCGTGTAGTCTACTGCATGGTCAGCTGAGGCAGCCATTTGAATGAAATTATTTTCCATTATTATTCTTTCAAATAAAAAAAGAAATTTGAGAAAATATTCAGTATTTTTTTTCTAGCATTAAAAAAAAAAAGTTATTTGGCTGACCCTTTATAATAATTATGAAATCGAAGTAACTAACCAAGACTTGACTTTGTCTAGATTTCATTACTTTTTAGAGATAAACAAGCAGCTCCATCGAGACTTGACTAGTTTTTTACAGAATGTTTTTTGTGGGATTCTATTTACGTAAAACGACAGTTGTTGGTACAGCTAGTTTGTTTTCACTTATTAACGAAATGTTCTTCTGCAAAATCTCCTGGTCAAAATTAAAAAAAAAAACTTTGTGCAGAGTGTAGGATTTGGTGTAGTATTTATGATCGACCTCATGAAGGAGATAGAGACAACAACTTTTAACTCATACGATACCTATCATGTACTTGTCCACCCGAAAAACCTTGTCTTCATTCAGAATTTTGGAATGTTCAGAATAACAAGGGAATGTTGTCATTATAAACGATACAGCCAAGAGCATATCGACTTTAACAACCAATCAAAGGAAATGGTCAACTCTGCAACATCAGCAAAGTCCATTCAGTGACATAACCTCAATGTTATTTCTACAGCTCATCAATATGGTAACACAAATTTCAACCAAAAACATTCCAAAGACCCCACTTGATTATGTTAAATGTGTACCGATTATTAATGTCAATATAGACGTCAAATGTCAATATCTCAATCTTTGTCACTGACAATGGCAGCGGCAAATTCGGTTAAAAATAGACGGAATGGCAAACAAACAAGTTGTACTGTATTGTAATGTGTGTAATTTCTTCTTTTTCATCATTTATTTTGTTATGTCTTCACTTCCAAGCTCCATCGTCATTAACTGTAAATAGTAAAAATTGTGAAAGTAACTATCCTGTGGCATGCATGTTAGATTTAAAAGCATTAAGCTATGCATTCTAATTCTAGCTTAAACTGCAGAAGAACGTTAAACTATGTGTGGATAGACGGTAAATTATAAAGAAGTTACGAGTTCATGCAGCTTTGGTGTCATTGTTGGCGTAGGTTATGGTTGGCTTTATTTTTATTTTCTTTCTGTTCAACATTCGCCCAATGCATTGCGCACATTGAATAGATGAATTCAAGAAAGACAGAAGACGGGCCAGCCCATTGCTGGGAAGTAAGGTGCACATTGAAAAATTACATTTCAGGTTGGTAAGATATGTATTTACTTTATTTATTCGTTGGTAAAATCTATGTGAAGACAGGGAAATAGATAAGTGAGTTATTAAGCAATGACATCTGAAATAAACTGAACAGAACTACATGCGAAGCACATTCTGGGAAGATGTGCCCCGCTGTGCCTGTAATTTGTTTAGCACATCTTGTGTTTTTAATTTTAAAATTGTGTTTGTGAAGCGAAAAAATCAAAACTTACTAAGGCTCGATTAAATTGATAAGTTATTTGAGGAAAGAGGACGCCGGTTGGTCAAAATATTTTGTAAAAAATAACTAGAAGTTTTTGTAAAATTTAAAAAAGTTTAAAAAGCGCTTACCACTTTTACTCTACATTCTAATACTTACAGAACAAACATTTACTATTTACCAACTATCAACATCAAGCTCATGTCCATCTCCAACTGTTGGTCGGTGATAATCTCTTCACTTATTACGATTGACTATTCCTATGGTTGCACACAAACACACACAACCTCGTTGAATGCAACATCAGGGAAGAAGCTGCAAGGTAAAATCCAAATCGAATGCATCGACGAAAGTTGTAAACCAAAACAAAAATAAGAAAAAAACCACACCAACAGAATACAAACAAGAAAAGGAATATTTCTTGGTTCAAGCCGAACTCAAACTGGCTAAAACCAGGAAGACATTCGCTCGCTAACATAACATAACATTCACATCCACAAAAGTGTGCCAATAAACTCTGACGACCGAGTGAACGGGGTTCGTTCCAAGTTTCCAGAGTTTACGACGAGTTGAGTTGGTGTGAAATGCAATCGAAGAAAAAGAAGTTCTTGTATTTTGTTCTTTGTTAATGCTGTTAATGTTATTTTATATGGAATCGTAATTAATGTTTATCTCGTCTAAATGGCATTTTTTTATGGTTTTTATTGCTTGATGAGTGCGACTGAGATCTATATTAAGGATTGAAGAAATATGACAGCTTAAACGTCTTTTTTAAAGAACAACAGGGTGCGTTGCTGCTTTCAAACAATTTTGTTATATTTTAAGTTGCACAAAGTTTGACAGTTTTTGTCGACAGAAAGTTTGTGCACTAATCCAAAAATGTTATTTCATAAACAAAATCAAAGAACTATGTACTCACCTGAAATATATTTTTTAATGGAAAAACAATTATATAAAATTAATGTAGGTAACAGATATAGGGAATTAAACAATTACAAATGTAGTTCGAATATTCTTCCACCATTAGCATTGAAAATAGAGCCAAAAGGATTTTTATCGACTTCGTAATGTGAGTGAAGAATTAAAAGAAAATATTAGTCACTCTACCAAATTCGACACTCGAACATCGCAACACGGAAAATGTTGTTTTGGAAGTCCATCATTTTTCTAATACTGGCTATCGATTTTTCAACGGCCGATGTTAAACTTCAACAGTTGATCGCCAAGATTCATGAAAGGAGTAACTTTGGGACTGTTTATTTTATCCAAACAGATGACGAATTTGTGATGGAATTTATGAAAACCGAAGAGCTGATTCCAGTATCGATATTCTCATCCGATTTAACCAGAGAGGTCAGAGAGTCTTGGAATGTTATCATAAATTTCCAGGCTGCAGAAAACATTCTCGAATACCCGCGTATTTTGAAACTCACATTCCAAACTCTGGCTGAACGAAAATTTGCAATTATTTCAGCAGAAAGTTTACAGACCTTGCAACGAGTATTCCAATTCTTTGCTGCGAACAAATTCACACGTATTTATGGCTACGTCAAAAATACATCACTGTCATACGCCTATCTTCCATTTGCTGGAATATCAATTCAACAGCTTTCCGGTACTGACTTTCCCGAACCTTTGGAAGATCTCAATGGATTTCCTGTCCGAGTAAGTTATCACTCAGATTATCCAAGAGTTCTCGCCTACTCAGATCAACAAGGACGAACAAGTTTCCAAGGCCGTTACGCCAAAATAATTCAGAATTTTCTTAAAAGACATAATGTAACTTTCAAGGAAACGCATTTGAACAACATTTCAAATGTAAATGATATGGTCGATGCACTTAAGAGAAATGAAACCGATATAAACATTAATCCGTATTTTAAACAAGACGTCTTAGATATAAGCTACCCAGTTGCAATGGAGGAATATGTTGTGATGGTGCCGATCAATGGATATGTTTCTCCTCAGGAATATTTCAAGCGACCGTTTTCAGCTACAGTCTGGCTGTTTATTGGGCTTTCAGTAATTTATATTGCTGCTGCTAAAACATTTCTCGATAGAGTCATACATTTTCGGTACTCAGACTTTTGGTGCAATTTCGGGGACACATATTTAATTTTATTGGGTATGTCGACTTCAAGAAAAATCACTTCAAACTATCGATTCTTCTTGCCTGTTTTTCTGTACGCCTTCATTATTGGTACATTTTTCAACGCTTACTTTCAATCGTTTCTGACAGTTTTCATCAAAATAAAGCAGTTCGATACTATTCAAGATTTAGTGGAAAGTAAAGTGCAAGTTTTGGTTCCTGATTACCTTTGGAACAATATACGCAGTTTTCCTTATCCAAAAGGCCTGGACAAAATTATTCGGCCAATTGAGTTCTCAGAATTTTACCCACAATTTATGGCCATGCGAAATACAAGTGTTGGATATATTGCCGACACAGACACGAGTAGATTCTACATTGGTTTTCAATCGATGTTTAGAGACAGTTTGTTTCGTGAAGCAAAGCAAACATTGAACAGCTATCAAATTGGGTACTTGCTTGGACGTCATTCAGTGCTGAAGGAAATTCTGAGCAGATTTATAATGGAAGTTCAACAAACTGGTTTGGTTCAGAAGTGGGATGCAGATATTATTTCTGAAGCAAAAAAGGATCTAAGGTCAGTTGTCTATACCGATCTGGATTATGAATTGGATCACGTTCCGCTGACATGGGAACAATTGCAATTTGGGTGGACTGTCCTTACTGTCGGATTGGGAGTGTCAACATTAGCTCTTGGACTCGAGTTAGTTTTTATTTAATCGTAATGTTTTTTTTTTATATTTTGAAAATAAAATTGCAAATTAAATAAAAGCTTTGTGTGTGAAAAGGATAAGGAAATTTATAATGATAGAGTTTCTTCGTCTTCATTTTTGCCAGGTTTATAAAATGTTTCAGGAACTCTAATATTAGAATTGAAAAAATAAGAGTTCCAAAACAGAGAACAACAATATGCCTACTTTTCGGGGCTATTCCAAAATCGGTATCCTCCTTAAAAATTAAATTTGATATATTCTCAGAATATCTGAAAATCTGAAAAATATGACAAAAAATCGTAGGTTCTTTCCTGTCTTACTTCGGCACGCCATCATTTTCCTTGTTTACTTTTAAACTCCAAACCCGTTGTGCGCATCAATCAAATTCTAAGAAATAGCGACGATCAAAGAAGAAACTAGAATGCGAGACAACATTCGCCAGCCAACAGCGAGTCGAATTTTCCTGCAAAAGTGATTGATCACTCCGAGAGCCTTAACAAAACCATCGCCATCAAACAACAATAAAGTCGAAGACGAAGTCATTTCTTCTACCAAGTCGCGGGTTATTAGCGAAAAAAAAACGAGGAAGAAGATTGGCGAAAGAACTTCGACAGCAAAACCAGACCAATGGCCTCGGATCACCTTAGAAAATGCATCTGATGTTACTGCGCTCAACGAACACTGCAACAGCAGCGACTGCAACTTCAAATTCAACTTCAACATAAAATTGAATTCGCTGCCAGGTTTTGCTATTAAATATTGCAAGAGTACAGAGTACAGCGAACAGTGCCAGCGCACTGATAGTGCCAATGACCGCGAGTAACTTACATTCGCAATATTGCTGCAGTTCTTTGTGGACTTTTTGCATTTCTTCGTGGTATTTTCCTCTTTCACAAGACGATAACGAAGATGATAATGACAGGAGAAAGAATTTCTTCTTCGTCATTATATTGTGCACTGTGCTTTCTCGATGAGAGAGCGGCAGCGCGGCGGGTCGTTAGAGGGTGGTGGAGTGCGACGATGCGCAGTGGCAGCAGTGCAATGCAAAGACGATTTCAATGGAAACCCGTTGGACAGAATTTTATTTTTTGTTATGCACGAAGTGCAGTGTGCGCTATTTTTTCCTGGAAAAGCGAAAAAGAAAGGCGATCTGTGCAAATTTTATAGAAAAATTGCATTGTATGTCGGTGGAGGGGGGGGGGGGTACGTCTGCACATTAAATGCTCAAAGTACCGTAAAGTGTCTTTGATATGAGTTAGATGGGCAATGAAACAGAGAGAGACAGAGTGGAAGAGAAAACAAGACATCGAATGGGGAAGCTTTGTACGGCCGTGTGAAAAGTGACTTGAAGCAAGAACATAACTGCATTTGAAATTCTGCAGCTTGCTTGTTCCCGTTCCTCCCAAAACCCCTCTCAGGCGCTTTGCATTGCCGTAACGACCTACGAGGAGGGCGCAATTTACTGTGTTGTGGTGAATTTTGTGGCATAACTGTTTTTCCTGCGATAGAAAATAATGTAGGTGAAGTCTAAAAAAAAAAACACTTATAATTGGCTCAAGTCGAACGTATGTGCACTCGTAATGCAATGCGCAAAGTTCCATCATTATAATTTTATTATGTATTTCTGGCTGTGTTCCAGCTTTCGGTGCTGGTCATGGGGTCCCCAGGGTTGTTGGAGTAATTGCAAATTTTCGCCAGCCCGCGCAGCTTGGCTCTTCCGGGAAATTGTTCTATTTAATGCGCAACCACATCTCTCAGAAGGTTCAAATTCTATGTGGGATATTATTTTTCGAGGCAGGAAAACTTAAAATGTGTTAACGAGCTTTCCAATGGACTGAGATGAAGACCCATAATAAACCCAGGCGTAGCAGTTGTAGGGTCATAGTATGGAAGTACTCAACAAGAAATAGAGCAATACGAAGGGAAATCGTGAGATACAGAAAATTGATTTTAACTCAAAATGAAAGAACTTTGTCACGAACAATATTTTCTTAGATGCGCTAATGCTAATGCGCTTATAATTGACAGTCAACTCTGTCAAAATGACAGTTACAGTTCTTTTCTCTAGTCATATTGTATGAGTTCGAGTTCTTAACGACAATTATTGCTGTCAATTTATTGTAAAAAATGTAACAAATTATATTTTCCTTTGATAAATGGTTATGCTAAATTTGAAAAAAATATGATAATTTCTTAATGACTTTGTTATTAACCCCAGACTGTAAGGATCTTTAGAAATCTTGATAAAAGCGTTTGGTTGACATTTGTTTAATTAATACTCAGATTGAGTGGTACCAAAGTTACGCATAGATCTACTTGCAATAGTAATGATTTGGCAATAAGGTCAACGAAAGCTTCGAAGAACCAAGACCTAAATATCCTACACTTTTTCAACAATTCCTTTCTGAGTTCAATCGGCTGGTCGTTGAGAAGGACTTTCCGCAACTA